>APFE030173664.1:95425-111032 GCA_000404065.3 Pinus taeda | reverse complement strand
ATTCATCCCAGGCATAGTGGGGAAACCAAAATAGGCCGTTACATGACCTTGATATGAAAAGAAGTACATGACACAGAGACAAGAACAACTATCAGCAGAATCAACCTTCCGACCATCACACATTGATCTACTCCACCAGAAAACTCTTGAGAAATCAAACCAAGGAATTTTAAGATAATTCCAACAATGCATCATTAGAAGAATATATGCTTCCCCTCAACCTGTGCCAGATGATCTCTGATAGACCCATTCTACCCACATAGATCGGAAAATGTACATGTATCCACCTGCATACAACGACAAGATTCAACAGCAGGATGATGCATTAACAACCCCCAACTTCTATCTAAGGTGTTCAAATGTCTCCCTGGGCAATGGTTTGGTGAGTATATCAGCAACTTGTTCCTTGGAGGGAACATACTCCAGTTTGACCTTTTGTTCCAACACTTGTTCCCAGAGAAAATGACACTTGATTGGTATGTGCTTGGTCTTTGAATTCATGACTGGGTTCTTTGAAATGCTGATTGCACTTGTATTATCACATAAGATGGAGATAGGTGGAGTACAAGTGATTTGAAAATCCTGCAAAGTTTGCATCATCTAAAGGAGTTGTGTGCAACAAGATGTAGCAGCCACATATTCTGCTCAGTTGTAGATAAAGAATCGAACTTTGTTTCTTGCTAACCAAGAACTAATCTGGACCCTAAATAATGCACAACCATTAGTGCTTTTTTGTTCATCCCACACTTTCCAAACCAATCTTGCATCGTTGTATAAGCATGAAGAGTGAGATCTGTTATCTCTAGGATACCATAGGCCATAGTTTTGAGTTCCTTGAAGATACTTGAAAATTCTCTTTACTGCCTGAAGATGAGTTTCCTTAGGATTTGCCTGAAATATTCCAACCATTCTTACTGCATGCATGATGTCTGGTTGGGTACCTGTTAAATAGAGTAGGCTTCCAATCATGGATCTATAGGTTGGTTGATGCACTACTGCTGATTCATCATTTGCACTGAGGCTGCATCCTGTGACCATAGGAGTACATACTAGTTTAGAATCTTCCATGCCATATTTCTTCAAGATCTGCTTGAGGTATTTGGTTTGAGATAAAAAGATACCGCCTTTATTTTGTTGGATTTGTAAACCAAGAAAATATGTCAGTTCTCCAAGCAAAGACATTTCAAATTCCTTTTGCATCACCAAGGCAAAGTTTTGACTCATAGCTTCTTCATTGCTGCCAAAGATGATATCATCTACATACACAACAAGTATTAGAAATTTGTTATTTTCAATTTTTATACAAAGATTGCTATCTGCTGATCCTTTTGAAAAACCTTGTTGATGAAGATATTTGTCTAGACGATAGTACCAAGCCCTTGGAGCCTGTTTGAGACCATAGAGAGCCTTCTTTAGTCTGCATACAAGATTTGGATCATTACCAAGGATGAATCCATCTGGTTGCTCAATATACACTTCTTCTTCTAAGTCTCCATTTAGAAAGGTTGATTTCACGTCCATTTGAAATACTTTGAACTTCTAAAAGCTAGAGAGATCAAGGAACATTCTGATGGCCTCAAGTCTAGCAATGGGAGAAATTTTTTCCTCAAAGTCTATTCCTTCTTGTTGAGCATACCCTTTACAAACAAGTCTGGCCTTGTTTCTAATCACTTCCCGATTTTCATTCAACTTGTTTTTGAAGATCCATTTTGTCCCTATGACATTCTTATCTTTTGGTCTAGGAACAAACTCCCAAGTGTTATTCTTTTCGATCTGCTCAAGTTCTTCATCCATTGCCTTGACCCAACATTCATCTTTGCATGCCTCTTTTACATTTTGTGGCTCAGTGGAGGAGAGTAATGCCAAATAACTTGAAGCTTCTACTATTGATCTTCTTGTTTGCATACCAGCCTCTTTCTGTCCCAAAATCTGAGATTCTGGATGATTCTTCTGAATATACCTGGATGGAGTCTTTTCTTCTATCCTTATCTGTTCTTTTGGTGCCTCATTGGTCTGTTCTTCTTCATCATGAATTTGATTTGATGTAGATGGATAGTCTTCTTCATCTTCGAAATCTTCAGATCTTACTTGCTTAGAAGTGTTTTCATCTTCATCAACCACTACATCAATACTTTCAACAATTTTTCCAAGCCTTTTACTGTAACACTTGTATGCTTTGCTGTGGGGAGAGTAACCGAGAAGAATGCCTTCATCTGCTCTAGGTTCAAACTTGCCAAGATTTTCATCAGTATTTTTTGTGTAGTATTTACTCCCAAAAATTTTGAAATATTTTACTGAAGGAGTCTCACCATACCAGAGCTCATGAGGGGTTTGAGTGTTGTTCACCCGGACATTTGTTTTGTTGAGAATAACAACTGCAGAAAATGCAGCTTCACCCCAGAAAGTTGCGGGAGTTCGAGACTCATCAAGCATAGCACGAGCCATTTGTTGAACCATTCTGTTCATCCTTTCCACTATTCCATTTTGCTGAGGAGTCCTAGCTGTAGAGAATTCTCTTCTTATTCCATGTTCTTTACAAAAATTGAAAAATTCATATGAGGTAAACTCCCCACCTCTATAAAATCTGAGGCATTTAATTTTGTGATATGTTTCGTTTTCAACCAAGGATTTGAAGGATTTGAATTTTTCGAAGGCTTCATCTTTGTGCTTCATAAGTCCTATCCAGACCATCCTTGAATAGTCATCAATGAATAATATAAAGTATTCTTCTCCCTGAGGTGACCTTTTCCTAGACAGACCACATACATCAGTATGGACAAGCTCAAGTGGCATGCTAGCTGATCCTTCCTTCTCAGGGAAGTTAGTTCTGGTTTGCTTACCAAACTGACATGACTTGCATATTATATTTTCTGGAATTCTGATGTCTGGAAGACCATGAACTGCCTGATATTTGCATGCTTTCCTTATTTGTGAGAAGCTTAGGTACCCCAATCTCCGGTGCCATAGCCAGTGTTCATCATTCTTGCTTAGATAGCATTGATGTTGTCCTTCTTTGAATATATATAAATAATTTAGAGTTCTTATGCCTTTGATCACTGTTTCTCCTGTATCAAGATCATGAACACTACATCCATTTGATCGAAATATTACCTCAGTTCCTTGATCGCACATCTGGCTGACACTCAATAGATTGTGCTTTATGCCATCATCATACATAACATTTCCAGCTTTGACCTTTTCTTTCAACAGAACATAACCTTTACCTTTTATGAGCGCAGGGGTGTCATTTCCAAATGAGGCCTTCTTCTCCTTTTCTAAGGTACTATACGACTAAAGTTTTTCCTTATCACCCGTCATATGTTTTGAACATCCACTGTCGATGTACCGTTGATTTTCCTGCCCTTCCACATATAAGGCTATACCACATCTTTCTGGTTGCAATTCTTTCATTCTCCATGTTTTGGCACTTGAGGCTTGTTCCTTCTGAGTTGTTTGCCGAAACCTGCTCCTGCATTCAAAATCTTCATGACTGAAGTTGTTACAAATAGAACATTCAATTTTGTTTTCAAGAGCAGAAAAGTTATTGTAGGTTCTTTTCATGATCCCAGTCATACTTCTTTGTTTTTGAGCTTCTCCAATCATGATTGTCTTATAGGCAACACATTGAGTTGCTTTGTGACCAAAGTTATGACAAGAGAAGCATTGGCCATTGAAGAAACTCCTGCGATTATCAAATCTACCAACCAAATGATTGTAGTTTCTATTGACATCCATTCTTGATGCAAATTGAGAATGATTTACCTATGGTTGGTTGTAGCTTCTGTTCATCATTAAAGTAGATTGTCCCCGATTTACCTGGTAGTCTTTGTTCATTCCCGAGGTAAATTTTCCCTGATTTCCCTGGTGATCTCCATTGGGCCTTTGCTGCTCACTTTTCGTTGCAGCTTCAAGATAGCTTTTGGAGGTAGATGGCTTCTGTGCTTGAGATGTTTCTTTGGTACACCCAAGAATTGTCTTGATTAGAGGAGAACACTGCACTTTGATAATCTCATCTAAAGTTTCAGATCCTTTAGCAAATCTAAGATTAAGAGCTTTCGTTTTCTCAATGTCCTTTCTAAGTCCCACAATTTCACATTCTAACTTTTCATTGTGTTTCTCCATTTCAGCAAGTTGGGATGTCAGAGTATCTATAATCATATTTTACTCTTCTAAGCAAATTTTGAGTTTAGAAATTTATTCATAAAGACTTTCCTCATCTATAGCATCCAAGAAACCATCATCTTCAAAATCCATCAAAACTCTATAATCATTACCTTGTTCATCTTCATCGCTATTTGAAAGTCCATCACTGTATTCATGCGTGTAATATCTCTTCTTACTTACATTCTGTTTTCTGTTCCATCTAACTGGTTCCTTACCTTTGTTAAGCTTATCTTTATGAGGACACTTGGCAGCATAGTGACCGACTCTTCCACAAGCAAAACATTTGAAAGGGAGCTTACCTCTGAATCTTCCAGAACCACGTTGAATATTCTTGACAAAATTTGACTCTTCCTCTTCTTCTGACATATGTCCTGAGTCGTTGTAATCTCCTTTTCCTAAGGCTTTGAATGCAGCTTCTCTCCTGTCTGATGGTCCACTTTTTCTCATTTCGTAAGCAGTTAGGATTCCATGCAGTTGTGACATGGTAAGGCTCTGTAGATTCTGCTTCTCTTCTATGGCAGAAACTTTTGAATCAAACTTAGGAGATAAATATCTTAGAACTTTTTCAACCAAAACAACTTCTTTTATTTCTTCACCCAAGTTTTTCATGCAATTAACAATCTCATCTATATGAAGGAAATAGTTAGCCACGCTTTCATCATTGTACATTCCAAGATTTTCATACTGAATTCTGAGAGTTTGAAGTTTGCTTGTTTTACCTCATCATCTCCTTCATAGCTCAGAACGATCTTGTCCCATATTTCTTTTGCTGTTTTGAGCTGCATAACCTTGACGAATTCTGATTGAGATAGACTCCCTAATAGGGTATTGACAACCTTTGCATTTGTTTCATACTGCTTTTTACCAGCCTTATCTGTAGGAGTTACTGAAGGAAATGTGTATCCTGTTTCCACAATATCCCACACTTCTATACCAAGAGATTGAAGATAGGCAGTGATTCTTACCTTCTAATAGACGAAGTTGCTCCCATCAAAAATTGGTGGCCTGATTGATGCTTCCTTTTCATAGTTTCTCATGATGATAGATCTTCCTTCAAGCGATCAAGCTTCTTTTGAAGGACCTGCTCTGATACCAATTGTTGAAAATAATACTGAGAGGGGGGGTGAATCAGTATTATTAAGTCAAATTCTTTTCAATTTATACAAAGATTTGTATACGCTACTTTAGTTGATGGAAACAACGTGTATACGCAACTCTGACCAATGAAACTCGCATATAACTTTCAGACTTATAATTTAATTTATTCTTCAGATGTTGATCATTAATCTGTGTGTCAGAACCATATAACAGAAAGCAGGAACAGAGAAGTAGAGCAGACAGTCACACAAAAGAACACAAGATATAAGGTGGAAACCCAATGTGGGTGAAAACCACCTGCTGCAATATGTCTCTATCTTCTTTCAATTAGAAACTTCTTTTCACAATGATTCTGTACTGGTGTAGTCTTATACCAGTACACAAGCTTCAACCTGCAGAAGGCTACATAATTCTCTCATTCTCCAGCTCCTCCTGGAAGGGAGCTACAACCCCCTTAGCTCTTGTACTAGCTGAGGTACTAGTACATAGGTGCTGACCTACAAAAGGCTACAACCTTCTCTTTTCTTCCAGGGACCTCGTTTCATAAATTTTCAGACTGGATCCATGAATATCAATCAAACATCAAGTAGATCTGCAACAACCAATCTCCTTTGGACAAATATTGAATCGACCAATAACTTCTCAGAATGTTGTAACCAGAAAAACAGTACAAGTAACCAAATACCAATTCTGAACCCAAAACACTGCAGCAATAAACAGAAGCAACTAGAATGGATTTCAAGAGACATATGATACTTCCCCAAGAGAAACCTGCGTATGTATGCTGATATGCCAAAACCAACCACCATATACGCAGTCTCCACTTTCTTAACCTGTGGGTATACGCGCCTTTGCTGCATCGAACCTACGTATAAATCTATAAAAGATAATTTATCCTTTTACTTAATTAGACATCAGTTATACCCAGATTATCAGATTTATAGATCTAATCATGCGCCAAATATAATAGATCAAAATCACACAATGATAGTACTATTCAAGGCTTGAGATCTTGACCTATCAATAGATCTTAATCATCGTGTAATGCTCAGGTTCCTCCTTGATTCAGATCCAGCTGCAACTCACCAACCAATCACCAGTATTCCAGATCTTGCTCCTCTCCAGATATTCAACGCATAAGTCAATGCCCTTGCCAAATGATCTCCTTCCCTCTTTATAGCCCGAGGCTTACTCAAACCATGGTCCAAAACCATTGAGAACTAATACTAGGGAGCCAAAACTTGGGTTCAACACTTTAAATGCAATACCAAGGACCAAAACCATAGGTTCAAATATGTCGGACTCAATACCATGGACCAATCATAAGTTTTCCCACATGTACGTGCTTTCCTTTGCATGAAAGTGTGTGCATACATATATGCGTCTTCTGATCAGTACACCTGCGTGTATACACGACTTTGTTACGAGGAACCTACGTATACCTCATTTTCTTTTATTCTGAGAGCCTGAACTGTGATATACCATTTGAGTGAGTTGCCATCAAGGACAACACTTATGTCATAGAGCCAAACCTGTGTCATAATGCCAACAAATACACATGGACAACATATATCTAAACTATAAAGAATTATTCAAGACACAAAGGGAGCGGGAGGTGATAATGAAATTTGAGAAAGAACTCAACCCTTAAATGATCAACGCATGGAAACTAATCCTAGTCTGCATGATATCTTTACCAACTGGTTTTTTGTTGCCATGTGTCATGGCTTTTGGGATAAAATGGAGCAGGAGGTCTTAAATTTCTTAGAAAACAGGAAGTAGAACAGATGTTGATATAAGGCTTCTTGTTTTGCCTTGGGGATTCTAGATGATACCTTTGCATCTCTGATGCAGACATTGCAAAGACATACTCAGCAAGAAAAGGATATGGCACTACCACATGTATAATGGAGGCACGCTCTATACTAAGTAGAGGTACTCCTGATAGTGCAGATCCATCAAGTTATTATTACCTCTAGATACATCTTAAATCAAGCCAGATGTTGGATGGTGACCACATTTTCTTCATTTTCCTTCAGGAAATAAAAGGGAATAACATTCAGTTCATACGAGCACGAAGAGATTGCATGCAGTCATTCCTCTTTCTATCGACATCCATTCATTTTTCTTTAGGAAATAAAACGCTCCAGCAGCAATGGCTTCAACGTGTCAGCAGTTTCATTAACTTTTTTATTTTGTATATTTTAATTTTAATATTGGAAGGAATAGGGAAGGTGAAAAGGTCATGGAAGACCTGCGGTCAGTTCTCTTGCTGTATAAGTATTGCCTCTCAATATGAAAGAGGGACTTTTTGGCAGAACAGGGTTCAATTTTATTATGCTAATAAAGAGGACTGTTTCAGCCAAGAAGAGGCCTTTCACAGTTTCGTTTTATATGTTTGGAATGAGAGCATTATTGCTGGCATGAGGAGATATAGGTTTTGCTTTTGTGCAAAGTAATGACATACAGTTTATGATTAGTCTTTGTTATCCGAATGTAATTCGTTAGCATGGTTAACTCATGAGTGGTCTCCTATTCGAAACCATATTAAACATCAGTTGCAAGTTTGATTTGTATGAAATGGAATGTATATTCCTTTATGGGTAATTAGATTGCAATTAAGCTTAAACACAACCTTGTTCATCAGTGAACCCAGTAATTGATTCATTTGGGCTTGGAATCCACATATGATGTTTAATCTCTTTTAATTATGCTTATGCAGGATAGGTTAGAATAGTTTGGATTAAAACAAGTAGGTAGAATTAGCATAGATAGGGCATGATGCACATAGGTTAGTTGTTTCTTTTGTTGATTTGATTGAAGTATTCCTCCGGGAAGCAATCTTTCAACACCTACAACAGTTTATGGGATCTTTTAAAACCCATTATAATTAGCCGCTCTAAACGAAAGCAGATCTAATTGGGGTTTGCGATAAGGTTAGTTCCCGTTGTTGGCACATCAAAAATTCACAGTGACAACACTTTGTTAGGGTCAAATTGTCTGCCATGAATGGTGGCATGATTCAAACATGTAATATTATCAATTTCAAGTGTAGCATGCTTGAAATCATGTAGAGCATAAACACCACATTGGATGGGGAATGAAGGCCAAAGAGATTTCGTAGATTCCTTTACGGTCTTTGTTAATCCATCCCCTACAATTTGATAGGAAATCTCCATGGCTAGTAGCTTATCTGAGACATACAATGGGAGAACATGAGGAAGTGCTATAATTCCATAGACTCTAACATAGGTAAAAATCTCTTCTCCAAATCACCTGCCTATTGGTATGAAATAAATTTTGGCCTCATCAGACAATCTTGGGGCTCTTTTTTCAAAAACGACTTGCTGAATGGGTAGCATAACTCCTTGGAAAATTTTATAGAAATGGGTGTGGAAATTAGATTCCCACAAGGTTTTATGATATATATGGATGGGAGTGGGATCTTGAATGACCCATTTCCATTCCATGGTTGGGAAACTAGTAGTAAAACAGACCACATCCATGATATATGCACCCATAAAAAATGGTGGAACTACTCTGGTAGTAACATACCGGTGTTACCTAAACTCTCTGATTTGGAAGGAAATGTTACTTGAAAGGATAATGCCCAAATCCATTATAAAAGAATTGACTACTACCTCAATAAGAGGAACCCATTCAACTGAGAACTTAGTTGTATTAGGGTACCCAAACAGTCTACACATCATAGTTGTGATATAAGAATAGGAGCAGTAAGAGAAGATATCGAGTACATACCCGATTTCTCATGCTTATGCTTGTTCCAGTAGGATCTCCATTGTTTAATTGGATCTGATGCTACCTCATTCTCACTTGCAAAGTACTTGAGAAAGCTTTGTCATACACCTTCTGTGGGTCAGGTATATGGTACATTTTCTTCAAGTCTTCAGTTGTAAAGGACCTAATGATTGTTTTTCTTGAAGTCAAGAATGTCCTATTGGCAATGTTAATATTCAAAATTATTCATTTTACAATATCGGTATAAGGAAGGATCTTGGCCAGAGCAGCGATTCTGTGAAGAAAAGAGTTGGTGGCTTCATAGTTGGAGGCTTCAAATGATGAAGTAGAAATCTATTGTTGCCACTCTTTGAATTACGTTAGGCCCTTCACTTTCTAGCAATTAGTACATGGATTCCCACGAGGATGTTCCATTGTCTATTGTGCATGTAGTATATGAGAAAAGCGGGGGAATTTATATTATATCGGGAGAAGAAGGTACATATTGTGAAGTCTCCATGGCTTTCTTTCCTTTCTTTGTCTTGGTCATCCTGTTACACAACTTCTTCTCGGGTTAAACCAACAAATTAGAAACACAGAGGAATGAAGAGAAATAGGTATAAAATGCGGAAGCGTTTGAACATACAAGGCTTGAAATGATGGGAAGCATAGTTTAAATATGAACAAATCTATATCCAGGCCATCAAATCACCTTGGGGCTTAAAATCATAAATACCGTTAGAAATATTCAATAACTGAAATAATGGCCTCACGTAGTAATTTATTATCTCATTAATAGATCATATTTAAAAAACCTTTTAAATAGTGTTTATAACTTGTTTCCATGTGTTCTGCTGATATGCGATACCAATATAATTATATCAGTTCTTTGAGTATGGGAAGTGCAAGATGCAATGATCGTAATATCACAATCGAAGGTTTTGGAGTAGAGGGGAATGGATATAGCCAAAGGCACTTTACGATTGCGAAATCGTGAGGAATGACATGGCATTAAAGCGGGCCTGAATGATGATTAATAAGCATGGTTTTTCCTTTGAATTATTCATTCATATGATTTTCTTAAAATCTCGCCTTTTAACAGGTAGCATTTTCGCATTCGGAAGATCGAAGGTGAAAGGAGCGATGAGCCTTTTTCTAATTTGTGATTCATCTAGACGTGAAATGTTTATAGATTGCATTAATTGTTTTATCGGGTCTAGATGTTTTATCACCTATCACCATTAGAATGGTCCTTGGGTTTATCATATATCGTGTTCGTTAGAAAATTGCGATGCAGGCAAGTCCCGATATAAAGTATCTTTTTAAACAATACCTAAGCCTTTTGAGTTTTGGACATGTTTTGTTCTTGGGGGCTATTCTTTATCGCATCGAAAGTTTTGAAAGGATAAAATGAGGAATTGTTCATTTTAAGACTTGTGAAATGTGATACTTGGGATTTCTTTTAGGCATGCTCATTCTAGTTGTTCGGGCCTTATGAATTTGGATTTTTTTATTAAAAAAAAAATCAAATTTGTCCTTTAAAACCCTAAACTATTTTAGCTTATGATGTTTTTTAAACTTTAAGGGGTCCCCATTTATTTATATCATAATTTCCTAAGAGATTTATATATAATTAAATGGTGGAGTTGTTGTATAGCACAACAGGTTCCAAGATAGAAATGCCACCAATTCTGAGTCAATGTTCGCTGTTCTTTAGCCTTCAATTCCTCACTCCAATATTCATGGGTTATGAAGGTCTAGAATAAGGCCCCTACCATAGATCCAAGCCTCTTGAAATTGTAAGCCCTTGTCCAAAACTTTATCCACAGGTCTGATATTTAGATCCCCATAGAACTGTCTCCATTGGTCTGAAAGTCTATAAAAAGGTCTTTACAATAGATCTTTACAAGCGATATGAATCACTGAATTAACTACTCCAGAGAGGCCACATAATAGGACGAATTGCATTCTTTAAGTGGTTGCCCCCAGGTTTGAAATTGTAGGCCTAAGGTGGTTTCCCACAGGGCCAAAATTGAAAGCTTGAATTATTGTCCCAAATTGCAGGCTGTAATAGGACTGTAATCCGAGATAAAAAGGTCACAGACCCAATTTTTTAAGTGTATTCTCTGCAATCCAAGATGCTTTATGGTAGACACCTGTCTGAGCCACAATATAGTCATTGTTCTAAGGTCTGAGCTACAGAGGTGACAGTCCACGAGTTTCTACAATTTTGTCCACGAGCTATAATCTGAGCTTGAGAAGGGTATCCAAAATAATTGCCAACAATTATGTCTTAAAAAAATCCAAGCACCAAGCTCCCTTTTGTCCACTGGTTTAAGGACTATAACTATATATTGTTCTTGAGATGGAAGTATAAAGGAATATTTGCCCCAAACTGTAATTTTTAGTCCTCCTCGGCCTTTGTCTTGCTCCTGTGATTTTTGTCTGAAATGATCATCGAATTTTGGATGGTGAAATGAAGTGTTTCACGTCATATTGATACAAATTTTGTTTTTGCACAAAGAGTCGTGTTGATTGGCATGGGATGTCAGCCTACAAGTTAGCTTAGGTCAGCTAGGATAAAATGTATATTTTATCATCTTAAAAAATTATTTTCTCACAAACTAGAAAGAGTTAGAGGATGAGTGATAACTCATTGGAAAGAGGAAAAAGTACTCTACAATATTATGCCAAGTTCATCCTTGAATAAGGTCATTTTATCATCATTGAAATTATTTTTGTGAACTGTCATCATTATATTTCAATGGCAGCCTTTAGGATTTTATCTTTATGTTTTAGGAATTCAATTTTTAGGGCTCCTTCATCATAGACTTAGGCCATTAAGCTTATTAGGATTAGGGGTTCTTCATGATCTTAAAAAATAATCATTATCATGAGTCAAGGCATTTAGGCTTTGGGGCTTCTTCATCAAGAACAAGGATACTATATACACAGGGTTTCATTAATGAATATGGTTAAGGCTATTACATACAAGGTAAAGGCTGTTTTACATGGGTTCTTTATTTGCGAGGGATATGGAATTCTTGCCTAGGCTAGAACATCGTATATCAAGCATTAACTCTAGGGCTTGCAGCAAGAATTTAGGACTAGTGCATTATGATCAATAATCAAGAGCTATCCAAAGCTAGGGTTTCAAGGGAATTTAGGGAAACATCGCACATGAGAAGAATATTTTCCATATACAACAATGTTATATTGACATAAATGAAAACCTTGACCAACAGTCTCACCCTTTGTGATTGATGGCAATATTCTTGCCATTCCAACAATTTCTCCCCCTTTGACATCAATGGAAAATGGTTTTCCCAAGAACCCCCTTATCAAGTTTCTTCTCTTCATCGTATTTTTCCATCAATGATGGTTCTTCATAGATATGTTTATCTCATTTTCATGATTCTCTTGCTTCAATGAAATTGATCCCCCTAAGCCTTTGCATGCCTTCATGGAAATCAATGAGGTAAATGATCAACCGACTCCCCCCGCTTGCATAAACTCTTCCAGCTCTTATTTTTTCTTTGGATAAGAAATTTTTCTACCTTGTGATGAAGTGTAAGACAACGTCATAATTTCATGATTTTCTTCAATGTAGTTACTCCGACTAGATGATCTATCAAGATTTTCCATTTATGACTCATCAAGGCTTTAATAGGGCTCTTCTCGGATAGCTTTTGCAAGAATATTTAAGAATCACAAGCTCCCCCTAATGGTATGTGTGGTCTCCTTTTTGGCAGAGTCTCATCATCAAAAATTGGAATATCATATCTTCCAAATATGTTTTCATCAAATCAACAACATGTGTTGTTGGCTTGAGCGTTGAAGAGACTTTTGAATCCAATTTTCTTCCTTCTCCATACTTGTGTAACTTTCTTTTCTGGCTTGGTAGTCATGATTTTAGCTTGTTTAGGGACCCGAGTCAAGTTACAATTACAAGCCATATGTCCAATGTTATGGCATTTGAAGCACTCCATCTTGTTCATGAATGAGTAATCATGACTTCTTCTTGTAAAGTTTCTTCTAGGAAGCTAATGGGGACCATAATATTTGTCCTTGTGGTATGACCTACAATCCTTTTCCATGTGCCCAAAATTTGTACAAGAATAACAATAACCAAAAAATATACTTTGATACCTAGAGGATGGAGATTGCCTTGATGTACTTCCAAAGTCATTGTGTCTTGGTGTTATGCAACCAACTCACAAAATAGAAGAATGAGATAGATCAACGAATTCAAAAGTAGCCTCTTCAAGGGGGGAACCTCCTTTACATTACACAAAAAAACAATTCTTGGATGATACAAATGACAAGACCTCCTTTATATATACAGGAGTCTAAGGGGTCATAATATAACCAGAGCTGACATAATAATAATAATGTAAGGGCACAATAATAATAATAGTGGGCTTCTATGGGGCACAATAATAACAATACAGGGACAACATGGGCACAACAATAATAATAATGGGCTACAATGACAATAATAATAAGGGAATACACTAGTATTATAGGGACCTAACATGCCCCTCTCCTTCAAAAAAGTGTTGTCCTCAATGCTTGAGTAGCTCTGGATGCTTCTGTATAAAATTCTCATCCTCCCATGTGGAATCTTCAACTGGTAACTTCTTCCACTTGATGAGATACTCTGAAATTGATCGATTTTGTAGCTTTCGAGTTCTTGTTTCAGTGACTACTTCAGGTTCCAATATGATTTTTCCTTCCTCTTCAAGTTCTGGCAATATTGTTTGAACTGGGAGCTTGTCACCTATAACCTTCTTTAAGCATGAAACATGGAAAACTAAGTGCACTCGGGAAGATGCAGGAAGTTCCAATTTGTATGCCATAGTACCAATATTTTGCAAAACCTTGTACGTACCATAATACTTTGGTGATAATTTATTATCCTTCTTAGCTTGCTTGAGGGACATTTGTTTGTATGGTTATAGTCATAGAAATACCCAGTCACATACATAAAAAAATTCTTTCATTGTGATGTTGATCTACCTGTTGTTTCATTCTATTCTACGCAAAAGTTAGATTATCCTATAAGAGTTGGAGAACTTTTTGTTGATGCTCGATGTGATCTTCCACTGATTGAACCTTAGAATTTTCTCTTAAATATGATGTGATGGGCAATGGATTATATCCATAAAGTGTCATAAATGGGGTAATTTTTGATGTAGTATGGAAGGAAGTGTTATACCACCATTTAGATAGAGGCAACCATTTGAACCATTGTGTTTGTTTATCATATACATAGCAACGAAGATATCCTTCCAAACATTTGTTCACTATCTCAATGTTCCCATCAGATTGAGGATGATAAGATGAGATATGAGCTAACTAAGTACCCAGACAAGAAAATAATTATGTCCAAAAATTTCCAGTGAAAATAGGATCTCTATCACTTATAATAGTCTTTGGGTTTCCATGTAGCTTTTGAATTGTTTCCATAAATGTGGTAGCAACTGTATTGGGTTTAAATGGATGAGATAATGCACAAAAGTGTGCATACTTGGAAATTCTATCTACTACCACCATGATGACACTCTTTCCTTCGGACTTGGGTAAACCTATGATAAAATACATTGAAACCTCCTCCCAACATTGACTTGGAATGGATAAAGGTTGTAATAGACCTAGGGTCTTAATTGTCTCAGCTTTATTTTTTTGGCAGACCACACATTCTGCCACAAACTTTTGAATATCAGATTTAAGGCCATCCCAAAAAAATCCTTCTTCACCCTATGGTAAGTTTTAAAAAATCCCGAATGCCCTCCTAAGGGATAGGTGTGCAATCCAGAAGAATCTTTTGTTTTAATTGGGAATTCTTACAGAGGTATAAGCGATCTTTGTACCATAACGAATCATTTTTACAGCTAAATGTATTAGATGTACTGGGATCTTGCTGCAACTTTTGAATGAGTTCTCACACTTCTTTGTCATTCTTCAATTCATCCCTTGCTTCATTTATCCAATATAGTTGGATAATACAAATGGCACAAAGCAATGCTTCCCCATCCTCATCCTTTCTTGAGAGTGCATCTACAACTTCTTCCCTTTTTTGTAGATGATTTCAAAGTCACAACCCAACATCTTTGTGACCCATTTTTGCTGCTCTTTTGAAGATAATATTTGTTCTAAAATGTATTTAAGACTATCATGATCCATTTTTAACTTGAAGTGCCTTCCCATTAGGTAAGGTCACCATTTCTTAAGTACATGTAGTATTGCCAACATTTCCTTCTCATAAATAGCTTTGTGTAAATATTTTCCTTTGAATGGACGACTTTCAAAGGCAATGGGTCTTTCTTCTTGCATTAAAACAACACCAATTCCATTTCCTAAGGCATCACATTCCACAATATAGGTTTTTGTGAAGTCTGGCGTAGCTAAGAGTGGTGCTTGACACATTGTCTCTTTAAGATGTTCAAAGGCTTTCATTGCTTCTCGAGTCCAAGAAAATGCATCTTTCTTCAGTAATGTTGTTAAAGGTGTTGCTATTCTCCCATAATTCTTAACAAACTTGCGATAATACCCTGTCAACCCGAGAAATCCTCGTATATTCTTTATGGATGTGGGGATTTTCCAT
>APFE030173664.1:45931-80311 GCA_000404065.3 Pinus taeda | reverse complement strand
GAGAGGGAAATGACTTTGCCTGGGCACAACTGAAGCATGAACAAGGTGTAAAATGACTCATTAGACACTGACATGATAATGAAAACCCTATGAATGATGATAGACTCAGCCGAATGATGACATGGACTACCATTTGGACAATTTTGAAAGGAGTGAAAGCAAACCCTAGACCTAAAGCCTAGTGACCAAATTTTGCTTAAATACTCTTTGAAATGACAAAATTTGACCTTGACACTCTGAGACCACTTTGTAAGAGCATATTTGATCACTGGAGGAAGGCTGGAAAGACTGACAGTAACAGGTAGATCACCCAACACTATGATGTTTCATAGAGAAACCAACAACACTTCCTTACAAAATACAAAATTCTAGCCTTTGGATCTCTAGGATGAGGGATTCATATATACATATTTGCAGGTGGGTGAGTCAGCTTCTGGGATTTTGATTAGTGTCATTTCTCTGATAGTTCTTGGTTCCACTTGGAGATTTCATGATCTCTTACTCATCCCTAGGCGAATTCAGAGAGGGAAGTGTCAAATCGGCAATTTCTAGAAGATTCTCTGGGTTTCCACCTAGCCAACTACCTCTGCCATTTGTCTAGTCTCTCTCATCGCACCCTGCAGAAGCGCTTTTCATTATGCATCACATTTTTTGCATGTAGCAAGTGAGATGCATCTCACCCTTAGCACTGAGCAGTCTGTATGGTCCAGTTTTGACCAGTTCTGAGTAGTTTTTCAGGGAGAACTTCTGGGAGATGATGTAATCAGCTGACCTTGTTCCTTTAGGGTATTAAACAACACTTTTAGGGGTTTAGAAGCCCTTGATTTATGGAAATATGAGATTGGGGTTGCAGTACCCAAATATGTCTATAACAGATTCCCCCTAAAGCATGAGGTCATAAATCTTCTGATGTTGGGGGAAATGCTTTTTCATGAGGATCCGAGGTTTTTCGAACTGGAAGGTGACCTGTAATAAGATAAAATAAAATACATTATCTTCATAATATTTTCATGATATAGCTGAGGCGAGCATCCCCATGCTCAGCTTTATAAATTCATTTTCATGTAAATAGGACAGACAACCGTCTGTGTGGTAGACTGATGATTCTAGTAGAGCCATCATCCCTTAGCTTGGATGATTATCTGTGCAGCTATGATGTACATTTGATGTCTTTATTTTCCTGAATATATCGCAACCCAGATGGATGAAACTAGATCCGAGGTCTTCAAACTCATTCAATCTTCGCCCGAAGTACAAGTCGATCCATGTTAAAGGATGTTCTGATGTCGAACATGGAAAGACATCCCCTGAGTACCAACCAATGATGTAATTTGTTAACGGGCACGAGAGGAATCACCGATAATGATAATGACCCTCAAGGTACTGCAATACAATTCACATGGTGTGAATACATGGGTCGATGTCAAACACCATGCAAAATCTTCCGGTCGAAGGCCATTGATGTAAACCTATCGTTGGAAGTGAGAAACTTGCCATTGAGGCATGCAAGCTTCAAAGTACTGAAAGGGTTGTTCGTAAGTCAACTTCTTGGATAATGAGCTGATGTCGAAAAGAAGTGAACCATCGTAGGAAGGCCTTAATGAATCCCACATCTATGGCACAAAATGGAGCAAATGATTTTGTGGAGGTGAAAATGATCTGATGATACAAGGTTCAGGGTGGCGGTCATGAAAGAATGAAGCGTGAAGGTATTGCAGTAGATGAGATGTAAGCTGGGTTGGTGAATTCTCTAAGCGACTTCTCTTGAACATATCGGCGACACTGAAATGGATTGGTAGTGTTAACCCCAAAAATGGATGGTGCGGAGGAGCAATGGTGATATGACAGGTGAACGGAATAACCCAACCTGACTCAATCATGGTGATGGAGTGAAAGTGTCATGTTCAAGAGCGACCTGCTACCAATAAAGTTTCTTCAAGTTTTCTTCCCAATTTTTCCCCAGTCATTTCTGACCAGTACCTCTTTATTTTTGTCAAGTTTGAGGAGGATAATATATGCTTGTTGTATAATTTTCCCTTCGAGAAAACCTGTCGCTATGTTTTAACAAGCCTAGTGATAGTGAAACTCGCTCTTGTTTGTAATGGACAAGTTTGTCGTTATTTTTTTAACGAGTTTAACGACAAAGGTAACTTGGTCCTTTTCAGTTTTACAGAGTCTAAAAAGAGACGGAAAGGCAACTCCAGTAGTCCTTTTTCATAATATAATCCCTTAAGTCCGAAAAAGTATAAACTAATATGAAAGGGATGACTTTTCGATAGTTTTAATGAACCGAACAAGACAAGCGCTCGATCTTTTTGTGTAGTGATCCCTCGGGTCCAAAAAGATTAAAATATAGAGGAGGGATGGCACTTCCAATGACTTTAACGAGCTGGAGAGGCCAATTTCTTGGCAATCTTTTCATATTTTACGAGTCAGATGAAAAGAGCTTAAAGGAGACTTGTTTTTGAGGAACGAGTGATATTTTCGGGTAGCAGGTGGTTCCAAGTAAGGTTTGGAACTTTTCAATCACAACAGTGTAAAGAAAGTGGCTAACAGAATCACTCTTTGCAGCTATTCCTCAAAAGGGTAAACAATCAAGTGGAGGCAGATGATCGGTTAAAAAGTGGAGGTGATGGTAAGAACACAACCAAGGCTCAAAAGCTAATGATTTCACAAAGGCTATTTATCGAAGGATGGGTTCATTTTTTAATGAGCTTAAACTCTGGGGGAACATATGCTCATTGCTAGGTTTATTTTTTAACGAGCTTGAACTTTGCGTAAACCTACTCGTGCTAGTCATATAATAAGGATATCTCTCATCAGTAGGTTCATTTTTTAGGGAGCTTTCCCCATGCGCAACTTTGCTCCGAAGCCTTTTGTTATGCAAGCTAGGAACAACCAACACGAGTTTAAAGGGTTAAGAGCCTGCAAACTAAGAAAATAAAAGGTCGTTTTTCACTTGCATGTAAAATGGTTTTCATGCCCCTAGGTATAACGAAGTAGAGTTTTCAGGTTACCATACGGAAGTTCTTGCATTAGCAAGGTTTTTCGATCCACGTGGCAGACAAAACACTTCCTTGGCGTTGTCCATCAAAATGGAAAAAGGTGATTATTGTCAGTGCCAATCACATAACCTTTGACGAAGAAAAGATATTTCCAGACTGATCCATTTTCCTAAATGGACAGGATAGTTAGACTATTCATATATCCTACGCGGAAACCTACCTTATAACTGGGGTTTTCCTGCTGAAGCAGACCAGGGCGCATGCCTCCTGGGTTTCAGTCACAATCACCAAATCACTCGCGATCATCAGGTGGACAGACTGGAGATTGATGAGACATTCCTTGTGCAAAAATACCAGTTAGGGATGGAATTTGACTAATAGCTATGTTTGAACCAGGGAATGAAAGCTGGTCAACTAGGTGGACCACTATGCCTTCATGCAGAAAACACATCACTCGAAAGAGTGAGGAAACAATAGCTCCCATGCTATAAATGTAGTCATGCCCAAGAAGTAGATTGTAATGTAGAGGCCCTTGGACTACCATCACATTTAGATGAACGGTTTTCCTTCTCAAAGTTATAGGCAAATTTGGAAGGATCCCCAATGGTCGACTGGTTCCTTTGTTAAAGCCTGTCAGATTTTGAATCTCAGGTAGAAGCGATGGTGAACCAAGCACTTTCCAAGCAATTGAGGAAAGGATACTCACAGAAGCCCCTTCATCTATGATAGTACCAACCATGATCATTCTGTAAACTTGTACTATGATTCGAAATGGTACATTAGATGGTAGGTGGGGTCTCCCTAATAGATTCCAGTCGAAGGAAATGACTAGATTGCTTGGAGGAGGGACCGAATAAACGGCCAGATAAATCTCTGACAAACTTCCTTCCTACGGTAAAGGAACGGGTAGATTTCCCCCATGTTCATAAGATTATGTGTTAATGAAAAGAATTTGAACGATGTCGTTCTCATTCTCTTTGGTGACAATATCATCTGAAGGTGGACTTTCTGAAGACAAGATTGGGTCGACTACCATCTCGACCTGTTGACTTTGGTCCAGTGTGGACTCATAGGATTTATCTTCAATGATAGATGCTTCGATTGGCAACAAAGGTGTGTCAGTCAGATTTTCAACTAGTGGTGGACTCAGCAGGAGTTTCTTGTATCTAGGAGGAAACCGTAGCGGTGAAGCAGGACGGTTACCCAAGACTCTTTTAGCTTCGTCTAGGAAAGGACAACGGTGGAGGGCATGATCTCCTTCACACAGTCTACAAGGAAATTTAGATCTTCATTTTTGTCCATTGAATTCATTTTCACTACTTGACGATGTACTTTCAACATGATCGTCAGAGGTTGAGGACACCGGATTGTGCAAGCGGGGAGACCAGTCCCTTAAGATCCACGGGATACAAGGACAATCTCAATGATAATGCTCTCCTTTGCAAATGACACATGGATGTTGGAAATAATACTGAGAGGGGGGGGTGAATTAGTATTATCAAATCAATATAACTTTTTCATTTCCATATTGAGATTCATATACGCTACTTTAGTTAAGGCAAACTGCATGTATACGCAACTGTGTGTAGTGCAACAAGCGTATATCCAGTAAACTTATGATTCATTTAGTTGATCCTTAATGAGTGCATCAAAACATTATTAGCCATATGAATAGTAAACAGGAGCAGTAAAATAGAACAGATCATCACACACAAAAAAGCACACATGAACACCATGATATAAGGTGGAAACCCAATGTGGGTGAAAACCACCTGCTACAAGTCGTGTTTATCTTCTTTTAATAAGAAACTTCCTTTTACAATATTTTTGTAATGGTGCAGTCTTATACCAGTACACAGGCTTCTACCTGCAGAAGGCTACAACCTTCTATCGTTCTCTAGCTTCTCCTGGAAGGGAGCTACAACCCCCTTAGCTCTTGTACTAGTCGATCCTTTTACTAGTACGTAGGTGCCGACCTACTGAAATGCTCCAACCTTTACTCATTTTCCAGCTGCAACTGTAAGGGAGCTACCATCCCCTTAGCTCTTGTACTAGATGATGTACTAGTACGTAGGTGTCGACCTACAGAAGGAAACAACCTTCTCTTTCTTCCTCCAGGTACCATGTTTCATAAATTTTCAGAATGGATACTCCTGAAGCACAACATCATAATCTGAAGGCCACGTTTCATCCAATTTTCATACTGGACCCACCAATATCATTGAAGCACACAATCAATCAACACTAGCATCATCAATCTTTGAATCACCCAATACTGAATCACTAAAGCCCTATCAACAAACTGCAGTCACCAGAACACAAAGCAGAACACAGAACTCTGCAACAACATTCAGATCTAATTATATCATCAAAAATCATGCATTAGAGTGCATACTCTACTTGTAAGAGTTGAACTAGTGTGTATACACAAATTCACCAAAGTGAACCAATGTATATGTCATCAATTACTTACTTATAACTTCGCTGCACTTCCTGACTTCAAACATACCCTGATCATTACATATACAAGGATAATATGTATGTTAACAACCAGATCTAGTCCATCAGATCACATAAAGATAAGTCATTATGATCCTAGTCCATTATAGATCTCATCCATCAACACTGAAGCTAAACGCAATCAACCAAACTGAAGATGTAGAATACTGACACCAGTAAACAGTCATCAGAACTCATCAACAACCAGAACCACCTATAACTTCAAACATCATAGCTCATATGGTATACGCTACTTAGATGTATCTAACCTGCGTATGTACGCACTTTTATCAAAGTCAACCAGCGTATACATCTGTAAATATTTATTCATGATTTACAACTATTCCAAACTTGAGTTATACCCACATCATAATATTTACAGAACATTACATGTGTTAGTATACAGATCTAGAATAAGCAAGGTCAAACCGTATAGAGATGACTCATTCCAAGCCATTAGATCCTGATTTATCCTTAGATCTTGTTCTCCAAGATTCCTCCTTAGCTCAGATCAAGCAAGGTATCATGAACCCATAACCTACATACTGGATCTCATACTTCATCAGATATTCAAGATTTTCTGAATACCTTTGCCTAATGATCTTCTTCTCCTTTTATAGTCTTAGGCCTTACTCAATACCATGGTCCAAAACCATTTAGAACCAATACTAGGGACCCAATACCTGGGTTCAACACTTCGGACGCAATACCAAGGTCCAAAACGATAGCTCTAAATACCACAGACCCAAAAATAAGCTTTCCCACTTGTACACACTTTTTCGTGCATGAAAGTACTTGCATACGTATACGCGACTTTTGATCCGAAATCCTGCATGTATACGCGCCTTTGTATATAGTGAACCTGTGTGTATAACCTGTGTGTATACACTACTTGGTATATAGCGAACCTGCATATATACGCGACTTGGTATATAGTGAACATGCGTGTGTACGCGACTTGGTATATAGTGAACTTGCGTATCTACTTTTCTTTCTTCATTCTTTGTAGTCTGATCATCAGTTCTTTGCTACTGACCTGCTGCACTATGATCTGTCATCTGTGTTAGTTGCCATCAAGGAAAACACTTGTATCATAATGCCAACAATCTCCCCCTTTGGACTTGATGGCAAAGCTAACTTGTCATACTAAGAATTGTCATCTTAATGAGTTTTCATTGTTCATTACATCTGAACTGATTCCTTTGAGCTGTCCTGCATCCCATGTATTCTATCACATCTGATATCTCTTTTGTAGATTCATCTAGTTATATATAAGTGATTTGTTCTTCTATGAGTGGGTTTCCATCAAGTAAAACACATGCATCATAATGCCAATAATCTCCCCCTTTGGACTTGATGGCAACAACACCAAATCACTCTCCACCTTTGACATCAAGGGCAAAGGGCAGACCAAGATATTCTCTTTCCTTGATAAACATTTTGCTATCAATACTCCCCCTGAGTACCTGCTGAAATCTCTAAATGAGCTCCTCCTTTGTATATGCCAAGGTGTACCAATCTGTCCATGCTCTCCTCTGAGTACATGCTGAAATCTCTGCTCTGCTGAAGTGTGTTGTTCATGTTCCCCTTGATTGTAAGCAAGGTCTACAAAAAGATGTTCTACAAGAAGATACATAGCCTTATACATCATAAATGACCTTCCTACCACCAAAGACTCATATATACATCCATCTCCCAACCAAGTGGGGATTGACTCATCCACCCAACCAAGTGGGGATACACCAAAAGTTTACACAAGATAAAACAAGAACGTTACATTATCCATCCCAGGAATAGTGGGGAAATCAAAGTAGGCCGTTACATGACCTTGACAAGAAAAGAAATACATGACATAGAGAAGAAATATCTACAACCAGATAGTTATCAACAACTATCATCAACAACATATGTCAATCATCATTCAGATCAGTAACCATGTTCTCCTTTTGCACCTGTTCCCCCTGAAACCAAAATATTGTGATCTTGAACCAAGATCTTCTAGGATAATGCCAACAATGCATTATTAGAAGAATATGTATGCTCCCCCTGAACCTGTGCTAGATGGTCTCTATCAGACCTATATCAGACTCCTTTCATCTTGAGCTAGGCCCACTATCTGTCTTCAAACCAACATATACGCGACTGTATTCACATAAACTGGTGTATGTACACGGATTCTCCTCATTAAACTTGTGTACAACCACTTTTCTCTGAAACAGACAAGTTTCAACAACAAGATGATGCATCAACTACTCCCAGCTTCTGTCTGAGGTATTCAAATGTCTCCATGGGCAGTGGTTTGGTGAGTATATCAGCAACTTGTTCCAACTCCAATTTTACCTTTTGTCAAGCACTTGTTCCTGGAGAAAATGATACTTGATAGGTATGTGCTTAGTCTTTTAATGCATGACAGGATTCTTTGCAATACTGATTGCACTTGTATATCACAAAAAATGGAGATAGGTGGAGTACAAGTGATTTGAAGGTCTTGCAATGTTGGCATCATCCAAAGGTGTTGTGTGCAGCAAGATGCAGTAGCCACATATTCTGCTTCAGCTGTAGATAATGCAATTGAACTTTATTTCTTGCTGAACCAAGATACTAATCTAGAACCCATGACGAATGCACCACCACTAGTGCTTTTTCTATCATCCACGCTTCCTGCCCAATCTGCATTAGTATATGCATGAAGTGTGAGATATGTATCTCTACGATACCATAAGCCATAGTTTTGAGTTCCTTGAAGATACTTAAAAATTCTCTTAACTGCCTGAAGATGAGTTTCCTTTGGATTTGCCTGAAACCTTCCAACTATTCCCACTGCATGCATAATGTCTGGTCAGGTACCTGTTAGATAGAGCAGACTACCAATCATGGATCTATAGGTTCGTTGATGTACTACTGCTGATTCATCATTTGCGTTGAGGCTGCATCCTGTTACATAGGGGTACATACTAGTTTCGAATCCCCCATCCCATATTTCTTCAAGATATGCTTGAGATACTTGGTCTGTGATAGAAAAATACCATCTTTTTTTTGTTGGACTTGTAAACCAAGAAAATATGTGAGCTCACCAAGCAGGGACATTTCAAATTCTTTTTGCATCACCAAGGAAAAGTTTTGACTCATGTCTTCTTCGCTACCAAAGATGATATCATCAACATACACAACAAGTATTAGCAACTTATCATTGTCAATTTTTATATATATATTTCTATCTGTTGATCCTTTTGTAAAACCTTGTTGATGGAGGTACTTATCCAAATGATAATACCAAGCCCTTCGAGCCTGTTTAAGGCCATAGAGAGCCTTTTTTAGTCTGCATACAAGTTTTGGATCATTTCCAAGGCTAAACCCATCTGGTTGCTCAATATACACTTTTTCATCCAAGTCTCCATTCAGAAAGGCAGATTTCACGTCCATTTGAAATACTTTGAACTTCTAAAAGCTAGAAAGAGCAAGGACCATTCTTATGGCCTCAAGTCTAGCAACTGGTGCAAAAGTTTCTTCAAAGTCTATACCTTCTTGTTGAGCATACCCT
The DNA here is from genome assembly GCA_000404065.3 of Pinus taeda. Taxonomy (NCBI): domain Eukaryota; kingdom Viridiplantae; phylum Streptophyta; class Pinopsida; order Pinales; family Pinaceae; genus Pinus; species Pinus taeda. Next base: position 71,266 of record APFE030173664.1, on the reverse strand, counting down.
TTTAAAACAAGTCTGGCCTTGTTTCTAATAACATCTCCATTTTCATTCAGCTTGTTTTTGAATATCCATTTTGTCCCTATGACATTCTTATTGTTTGGTCTAGGAACCAACTCTCAAGTGTTATTCTTTTCAATCTGCTCAAGTTCTTCATTCATGGCCTTGACCTAGCATTCATCTTTGCATGCTTCACTTACATTTTGTGGTTCAATGGAGGAGATAAATGCTAGATAGCTTGAAGCTTCTGAAATAGTTCTTCTTGTTTGTACACCTGCCTCTTTCTGCCCCAAAATTTGAGTTTCCGGATGATTCTTCTGAATGTACCTGGATGGAGTCTTTTCTTCTATCCTTATCTATTCTTCTGGTGCCTCATGGGTTTCTTATTCATCATAAGTCTGATTTGATGTGGAAGGATAGTCGTCATCATCTTCAAAATCTTCGAATTTTACCTGCCTAGGAATGTTTACTTCTTCATCAACACTACATCAATACTTTCAACAATTTTTCCAAGTCTTTTATTGTAACACTTATATCCTTTGCAATGGGGAGAGTAACCAAGGAGAATGCCTTCATTTGCTATAGGTTCAAACATGCCAAGGTTTTCATCAGTCCTTTTGATATAACATTTTCTTCCAAAAATTTTGAAGTATTTTACCGTGGGAGTCTTACCATACCAAAGTTCATGAGGAGTTTGATTGTTGTTTGCCCAGACGTTTGTCTTGTTGAGAATAGCAACTACAACAAATGCAGCTCCACCCTAGAAGGTTGTGGGAGTTCTAGACTCATCAAGCATAGCATGAGCCATTTGTTGAACCATTCTATTCACCTTTTCCACTACTCCATTTTTCTGAGGAGTCCTTGTAGTAGAGCATTGCCTTCTTATTCCATGTTCTTCACAAAAATTGAAAAATTCATCCGAGGTAAATTCCCCTCCTCAATCAAACCTAAGGCATTTGATTCTACGATCTGATTCATTTTCAACCAAGGCTTTGAATGCTTTGAAATTTTTGAATTATTCGTCTTTATGCTTCAGAAGTCCTATCCAACACATCCTAGAAAAGTCGTCAATGAACAATATAATGTATTCTTCTCCTCGAGGTGACCTTTTCCTATATGGACCACATACATCAGTATGGACAAGTTCAAGTGGCCTGCTAGCTGATCCTTCCTTCTTAGGGAAATTAGTTCTGGTTTTCTTACTAAACTGACATGCCGTGCATATTGTATTGTCTAGAATTCTGATGTCAGGGAGATCACGAACCACCTGATATTTGCATGCTTTCCTTATCTGAGAGAAGCTTAGATGCCCCAATCTTCTGTGCCATAGCCACTGTTCATAATTCTTGCTTAGATAGCATTGTTGTTGTCCTCCCTTGAGTATGTATTAATTATTTGGAGTTCTTATGCCTTTGATCACTGTTTCTTCTGTATCAAGCACACAAACAATACATCCATTTGATCGAAATATTACCTCATTTCCTTGATCACACATTTGACTGAAACTTATAGATTATGCTTTAAGCCATCAACATACATAACATTTCTAGCTTTGACCTTTTCTTTAAAAAAAATAGAACCTTTACCTTTTATGAGTCCAGGGGTGTCATTTCCAAATGAGACCTTCCTTTCCTTTTCTAAGGCACTATATGGCTGCAGTTTTTCTTTATCACCTGTCATATGTTTTAAGCATCCGCTATCGATGTACCATTGATTTTCCTGTCCTTCCGCATATAAGGTTGTCCCACATCTTTCTGGTTGTGGTTCTTTCTTTCTCCATGTTTTGGGACTCAATGAATATTGTTGCTTCTGAGTTGTTTTCTGAAACCTACTCCTGCATTCAGAATCTTCATAACCAAAGTTGTTACAAATAGAACATTCTATTTCATTCTCAAGAGCAGAAAAGTTATTGTAGGTCCTTTTCATGATCCCAATCATACTCCTTTGTTTTTGAGCTTCTCTAGTCATGATGGTCTTGTAGGCAACACATTGAACAACTTTGTGTCCAAAGTTATGACTGTTGCGGGATTTTATCCCCTAAGGCTCTTGGGTGGAACCCTAGCAGACTGAAAGTTGTCTAAATCAAGAAACATGCACACACACGGACATTATGCTAGAAAAATCTATTTCTAAGGTGAGAAGGACGTACCTCAGGTCCTACGTTTGGGTAGTTCCTCAAGGGTCCAAACCCTTCTTCACGTCCCTTCCACTCCTTTGCTCTGCAAAAACAACAATTCCAAAGAATGCAACAGTATATGGACAAAGATTTATGTAAAAATCATCTTTACGTTATACAAGAAAGGAGTTAGTTATAAACTTTTAGACATCTATTCATACATGAAATTCAAACATGAACATCATTAACATAAAGAAAGAAGCATATCGGGAACAAGACGTGTTTCTTTATTAGACAAATAGAACAGTACAAAAAAAGAGCAATATCACCTGAACCACTTCTGCAGGCTCAAAGCTCAGCCTCCTTCTGGATCCGTCCCGCCTCAAGCCTCTAGTAGGTCACCTTCCAATACTCACTCCAAGATGTCATGACTAAGGGATGAACATCAAATCACAAGGAAACAAGGGTTTCCTGTAAAAGATGGGGGAAGTGCAGAAGGCACAAGGGTCTTCAGACCTGATCAGGGGGAAATATCGGTATAATAACCTTTCTCTATATTCTCCTCTCCCTTAGGCCTTCCCTTAGGTGTCATTTTATACCAATTCCAAAGTAGTTTTTTAGTTAGGAATTGGTTCGGGACAGTTGAGGCCACGGGCACTAACAGGTGATCAGCAGGTAAAACCCGTGATCTCCGCCCGAAAATAAGGAGTTTTATATTTTTTTAAGTGTTTTAATACATATACGCGGGTTGGGTATGTATGAACCCGCGTATACACGCGTTTAACTCAGGGTAATGTCGCGTACAGGGAATAAAACACTGTTTTTTAGATTTTGGACCAGGTTTGGAAGGAGGGGTTGCCCTAGGCCATGAGTGTAGCATCACAAACCATAATAGTGAGATTTGGAGCTATAAAACTGGCCCACCAGGATAGTCTTGACCATTCATTTCTTGCAAAAGGAAAGCATTCTGGCCTCAATATGCAACAATATGGTACGGTCCTTTCCAAAGATTTTCAAATTTTCCATGTTTGCCTTTCTCTTCATTCCTTGCATCCCCTTTCAACACTATGTCTCCTATTTCAAACATGTCCGCTTTTTCCTTTCGATCATATATCCTCTTAATTCTCTCTTGCAACTTGGAAGTGTTCTAAAATACCTCCTCTCTAGTTTGCTGCAAATGAATCATTTGATTGATCCTCTGCTGCAAACTATCATCTTCGATGTCTACTTCTTGCAAAAGTTTGACTACTGGGACTACTAGAGAGGTTGGGAAGACTGTGCCCACACCGTACACAAGCTCAAAAGGAGACATGAATATAGATTTCTTTCGACTTACCCTGTCTGCCCAAAGCGCATTGACCAACTTTTTGTGCCAACTTTTCTTGTTAGTTTCCAACAGCTTTTTGATAATGTTGACAAGGGATTTATTTGAGGATTCCGCCAATCCATTTCCTTGTGGGTAATAGGATATTGAGTGCCCCAAAGTGATTTGATACTTATGACAAAAATAAACCATTCTTTTCTATTTAAAGGTTGTTTCATTGTTAGTGATCAGCTTATTGGGACAGCCAAAACGAGACAAAATGTTGGTTTCAAGAAATGAGATAATTACCGAATCGGTGGCTTGCATTGTAGGAATCGCTTCAATCCATTTGGTGAAATAAGTTTTTGTGAGGATCCACTTATGCTGAAGAAGAAGGATGAATTTCACCAATGAAATCCAAACCCCACTGCTGAAATGGAGCACTTACTTCAATAGGTTTGAGTGGTAAAGGCTGCAACTTCCTATTACCTTGAAAAATCTGACATTCATGGCAGCTGGCCACTGTTTTGTACACATTAGAAAAAAGAGTTGGCCAATAATATCCTACTCTCAAGATTTTATTGGCGGTTGTCTTCCAGAAAAGATGACCTCCGCAATCTCCTTTGTGAAAGTCTTCCATAACTTGTTTTTCCTCTTCTTCCACTAAACAATTGAGCAAGACACCATTGGAATCTTTCCAATAGAGTGCATCATTCATGATACAAAACTTTGCAGCCTTCAATTTCAATGTCCTACTTTTTTTTTTAGCCATTCTGGGTGGTGATGACAGATTTTGGAGTACATAAATAATGTCCGAATACCAAGGAGAAAGAAGGAAAATTCTAGATACATGAGCAGGCAGATTCTCTTCATCTTCCTCAGACATAGAATTAATTAGATTAATGTCTAATGCATGCAGATTTGACTTAGCCATTAGTTTAGCCAGCCCCTGTCCTTTAATGAGCTTTGTGGGTTTGATTTCCATGTCATACTCCAACAAGGCAACAATCCATTTGCCTCTTCTCCCCTCCGGATCCGTTCACACTAAGACATCCTTAACAACAACATTAGGGACATAAGCAAGGATGTGAGAATGAAAAATATAAACCTGAAAATATTTCAATGCCTTTACCAAAGAAAGGGCCTGTTTTTCAATAATATTGTACTTCAATGCCGCATCCCTTATGGTTCCGTTGAAAAATGAAATTGGTTTCTCGACCTAGACTCTTTTTTGCATCAAGACCGCTGCCATAGTATGATTGGAGGCAAATGAAAAAAAAAAAAATCCTAAGTATAGTCCGGGCTGATCACAACTAGAGCTAAAGAAAGGGCCAATTTCACCAAATTGAAGGATTTATTTGCTTCCTCAATCCATCTCACTATACTATCTTTTTTGAGCATGTTTGTGATTTCCCTTAAATGTTCTGCAAGATTGGGCACGAAGCGATGTAAGAAATTTATCTTAGCATTGAAGGATTGGATTTCTTTCTTACTTTATGGAAAATAAATATTTTGAATGGCCTCTACCCTAGCTGGATCGATGGAGATACCCTCCTTTGATATAATATGACCAAGAAGCTTGCCTTCATCCATGGCAAACAAACTTTTCTTTGGATTGAGAGAGATGCCATACTTCCTACACCACTGAAATACAATCTTCAAATGATAAAGGTGCTCTTCATCTGAATTAGAAAAAACAGTTAAGTCATCAAGATAAACAACTATAAAGACATATTTTTCATTAGTAAATGGGATATCCATCGCCCGCTGAAAGGTTGCACCAACATTTTTCAATCCGAAAGGCATCTTTGCATAGTGAAAAGTTCCCCACGGAGTGGTGAACGATGTTTTATCTCGATCATCCTCATGGACCAGAATTTGTTTATAACCTGAATAACTATCGAGTAGTGACATCTGGGATGCTCCAACTACTCTCTGAAGTATGTGATCCATCTTGGGCAATGGATAGTTGTCCTTCAAAGAAACTTTGTTCAGATTTCTAAAATCAATACATAACCGAATCTCATATGTTTTGTTGCGCATGGGCACCAAGTTTGAAATCCAATCTAAAAATCTTATGGGGACAATGATACCTGCCTTATAAAACTAATTCACTTCTTTCTCAATTGAGGGCAGCAACTTTGGATTTATTCTTCTTAGCTTCTGACGAAAAGGCTTTTGATTTGGCTTGATCGGGATGACATGTTGAATTATGCTTGTATCATATGACTTCAAATCTGAATAATCCCAAGCGAATACATCAGTAAAAGAGGATAGCAAACTGATATACTTTGCTTTTACCTGTGGAGGAAATGCCTTTGACAATTTTACCATCTTAAGATAATCAGTTGATCCAATGTTCACATCCACAACTCCTTTCTTGGTTGGTAGTAAGCTCGGTTTTCTGGCCACATCATCCTGATTGAAGAGCTCCTCTACAGGTATTAGACCTTTAGGAATGATTTTATCTTTGAGATGCAAAACTTCCATTTGATTGACTTCCATATCCGCATCACCATCATCATACTCTAAATCAATAGAAGTGTCTTTGAATTTACCTTTATTTTGCAGAAATTCGCCGATCTTATCATCATCTTGAAACACTTGTCAATACCTTTGATTGTCGGGGACAGTTGGGCGATGTTTCACATGAATCTCAAACTTGTTGTTTGAATTCATCGAAATTTTCAAATTACTTGCTGTTGTTGCAAGTGAATCCGCAATGACATTCTGAATATGAGGAACACATGTCAAAGTATAATCTGAAAAATACTCTCAAAATATCAAGTACCGCATTGTGGTAGGCCTGCATTCGAGGATGCTTTGCTTGGTATTCCCCTTTCACTTGCTTAATAACTAACTTGGAGTTGCCATACATTTAAATCCTTTTAGCATTCAACTTTCTAAGAATTTTCAAACCAGCAATTAAGGCTTCATATTCAGCCTCATTATTTGAAAAGTCAAAAGCTAGTTTATAAGGGGGGACCCTTACATTGCTTGGCACTTTGCTTGGGGAAAAAACAGGGTTGCGTATCCAAATGCCAATTCTAGCACCTTCCCTTCCTACCATGCCATCAAAATCCATGCTCCACAGGCCTGCTTCATCCTCTTCCAAATGCTAAAATTCTTTTTGTTTCATTTCTCTTCCTTGTTGTCCATCAATATGTTGTTTCTGACGGAAGGCTGATTGCTCAGCTGTACTATCAAGTTTTTGCATTTCTTGCTTTAAAACTTCTCTGAAATTTTCAGAGATCTCAGGAATGTCTTCTACTTCTGCTACTTGGCTATTTACATCATTAATGTTATCTGAATACAAAACAAATGATTCTAAATCAGTATGTACATAGTTGATTGGATGATTTACCATATTCTCCTTGCTAGTGATCATGTACTTCATCTTTTGTTCCCGGTATAGTTTCCTCATTTGACCGAACATGGGAATGGTAGCATAGGAGAAATCAAACTGCATTGTCCCTTTAATATTTGCTCCCCAAGTTATGGAAAGAAGCATGCCAAACCTAGGAGGTATATCTGCCACAACCACATCCATCAAAACATTTTTAGCTGGAATTTGATCCAAACTGACCACCAAATCCTTCATAAGACCAATGCACCTTACTCTACTGGAATCGAAAGAGTAAAGGTCATGATACTTTCTAGTGATATCCAATCCTAATTTCTCCATAATGGCCTTTGGCATGAGATTATGAGAGGCTCCGGAATCAAACATAGCATTATGTAACACAAAGTCATGCACCCTGAGACTGATGTAGAAAGGAGCTACATCACTATCTTGAGACCGACCTTCCAATGATAGTCCAAAAATCAACTTGGGACTATCATCCTCCACGTTCACCATATCAGACGACGGATCTAAATTCAAAATTTTAGACACCTGACCTTTGTAATTGTTGTTCTTCATCAACTCGGTGAAAGGAATGGATATTTTTAACATAGCAATTTCATTTTCTAAGTTAAAAACTAAAACTTTTTCTACCTCTTCTGTTGAAACCTATTTATTTTCAGTTTTCTCCTTTGACCCACTTGGTTGATTGGATCTCTCATTTGTTGATGGCATCTTGTTGGTGGTAGGATCAGCTGTCTCTTTTCCCTTTTTCTGCACATCAGGAGGATCATTCTTTGGCGCTGCTGCCTCCTTCCTTTTCTGAATTGAATTTACAAGTGCATCTCTACTTTGGAGTGAATATTATCGTTGTTGAGCTAACAAAGAATTCATGTATCCTCTTTGCTATTTGTTAACACTCAGGTTGTCCCTTGGCTCCTTCAGGGATACGGCCGAGGTAACCACAGACCAAGCTTTGGACTGCCGGTCCTAGCCTACTAGCAGTCAGAGAGGGCTCTCTCTTTGGGATTTAGCTTTGTTTAGGAAATGATTTCAGGCTAGATATGAAGCACATGGTTTTTTGTTTAAGTTTGGCGGGATGAATGATCAATTCAGGCAGTATTTGGCATGCAAAGCGCAAGAGGTTTAGAACATTGGGCATGGAGTCAAGGATGTGGACTGAAGGATGTGTTTTCTTTGACAGAAGAGGAATACAGAGCAGCATAGCTACACATGGACCAATATTGAAGCTTGAAATGAGATGAAATGGAGGTCAGGGAATGAAAGACAGCTAAGTAATTTTCATTCGTGCTAACAGAGGGAACGGGAATGAATATCCTATAGGAGCAATTACTTGAATTCCTACAACAAGATTCATAAACGGAGGAAACTAGCGCAAATATGAGCCTAAGAGGAATTCATATTATAGGCTAGTTTAGAAGATAAACATAGAGAAATAACAGGAATTGAGCACAGAGTGCTGTTAAGCTAATTCTGAGCTAGTCTTCTTTTCTGTTATTTAGATCATGACACAAAGGCGATATAAACACATTAAAACTGAAAACAGAGGCAAGAAAGAGAAGAGGAAAACTTATTAGTCCATGAGGAAACACGAGGATTCTGTAGTCAGCTCTTCAGCCATCAAACACACATGTAGACAGTCCAAACACATTAGTTCCAGCAAGCTCTGTTTATTAAATGTCTTAGAGCGTACACAGCAAGCCTCCAAAGCAGATTATCGATCAAAAAACTCTCACCGTTTGAACAACGAACAACGTTGTTTAAATAGGCAAAAATCTATTACAATCAGATCTCAGATCGATCTGATGGAATCACAGCTTCTACCCTAATCTCTGCTGAAGTAAATGCAAAAAATATCTATTTAAGCTGCGCTGGAGGCAGCAGCATCAGAATTGAGTTTATGGGTAATTTCTTGTGATGCGCTGGCTATTTGGTCATAACTGGGTAATAACTGCCCAGGAATCCTTTAGGCGGTTCCATAAATGATTTTTGTCTTTTTGGATTGAGGCGGTGGCACTTTGTTTCTTGTATTAGCTCGTTCCTGTTTCTGGAATCCCTTTTCATTGTTAAAAACCAGCAATGTCGCAGGAGCGCCTACACCAGCGACATCTTCCGTTGTACAGACGAACTCCAACGAAGGTTGCACATCTGGTGCATAGTCATTATCCTCCGCATTCTGGATGAGATCCATAAGAAAACGCACATCCTTGCTGTATAATTCATCAGATACCTGTTTCTTGATCTTTTCAATGTGTTCCTTGGGGGTCGTATCTCCAAACACAGACAACTTTAATTCCAACTCCTGCAAAAATCCCCAAACATACTAAACGTCCACTCCAGAGACACTTAACTTCAATTACAACAGTAACTCACGACTCCCTCTGTAGAACGGCCAGACTAACCATCGATCACAGGAGGGAATTTCACGTGAAGCTCTAAAATTGGCAGGAATAGAATAAACTCAAAGCTGAACGAAACGATTTTGATACAGCATCCAGTAGCTGCTCAGCAAACTTTGAAAGTTCTGTAATTTTGGGATGTTGTTTCAACCACTCACACAGTTTCTTACTTTCCTTGGGATCCAGATTTGTAATTGCTTTCTGAGTAGATTCGGGCATTAAGTAATATTCGACGGCACTTGCAAGTTCTCCAGACCATTTTGTAAGGCATGATATATGCGATTCCTTCGACTGGTTTGGCCTGCAGCATCTAATACACTAGCCAAATCTGTGGTTTTGGAGGAACTTATATACTTCAACAAAGGAGCGTCTTGCAGGTGACTTGAAAGTCCCTCCAAATTTTCAGCAATAAAACAAAGAAGTTCAACATACAAATCTTCGGGAAGGCCTTGCAACCAACCGGACGACCGAATACAGGGAGCATACCAATAATCCCTGTCTCCCCTTCTAAGGTCTTGGCTTCACTAGCAGAGGCTGCTCCTCCTTTGGCTGAACCCACTGAAGAAGACTTCTCCTGATTCTTAGAAGAAACATTATCATTTAAGGAAGTGCTCTCAGAAGGGCTACTAATTTTTTGAAACCTAGACGATTCCTCACTAGAGCCACTTTTTTTAGCAACAAAATCACGCAGACCGCCTTGAGTACTTGAGCTCGTTGTACCTGAGAATATAATAGTCGATGGGCTCTCTGCATCTGGCTCAGCTTGGTAATCAGAAACATTATCATCATGAGCAATGGTTGTTGAAGGAATTGGACAATTCGCGACTGTCACATTTGGTGCCATCTCATAGTCATCTTCATCTTCTGTAGCGGAAGATGGACCCAGACGTAAAAAATGATGTCCCAGAGAATTCACTTTCATTTGGGTCGGCTATAATTAAATCCCTCTTTAAACCGTTCTCCGGCTTCAGATCATTGGAGGCCATTTTGAAATATTCAGAAACCATGAGATTATTTTCGCTGGCAACTTTGCAAGTCTGGAAATTTAATGTCATTGTAATTGGTAGGTTCGGGATTCTCCACCGCCCCGTCCAGCGAAACAACATCTGAACTTACAGGGGCAGAAGATATGGCCAATTTTGCTTCAGCGATTGACTTATTTTGACATGCTGGTGGTGCTGATCCGTGGTATGCAAGTGTTAATTGAACTATGCCCGCAGGAGAATGAAAAAGGTCAGTTGAAGATATTATAAAATCTTGGGTTAATTTTCCCTTACCCGCCACAGTAGACAGAGGCACTACAACGAACCCCAACAACTGGTCTTCCATGTAGTTCCTTGCACGGCTTAGCATCCATAACTCACACTTCAGTGAGGCATCGACTTGATTGTTGATTTTCATCTGCAGGCTCTCGTTAAACACTGGATTCCTTCCGCCTCCGTTCGATATGCGAGTCGACAATGCCCCCTCGAGATTGCTGGTAAGAGACAGCTTAGCATAGACGTCCTGCTTGTCATAGATGCATATATTGTGAATGTCTCTGGCATGATGGACATAAATATCTAGAATGCCCTCAAAGACTTGAGGCTGTCCCTCCCCAACTATTTCCTCTTCACCACAAGATCTTCAAAGCAAACACACAACCTCCAAATCTTAACTTTGCCCACAATATTCCACGAACTCCAAAGCCTATCCACACCAATCAATCAGACTGCTGGTTCTCAATGTCCATGGGAAGCTTCATCTTTGCTAATGACTCCGTGAACTGCTGCATGCTCTTCATATACATGTCAACTATCTGCTCCTGCACCACAGTTTGCTCTGGCTCAAGATTCACACTCACAAGAGGAGTTGTGAGAATCCTCTGCTTTTAATTGTGCCTGAATGGCATCTCTGACTTGTGTTAGCTGTGGATAGCAAGGAATATCACATGGAAGGTACCCAAAAACCCCAACTTTTGAAGATAAGGGTGACTTAACACTTATCAGAGCGGAATGCTGAACAAAATGCTAACGGGATACAGTGAAGGATTCCCTGGTTCCAATTGTTATTGAAAATGATGCTTTCTCTGGATGAAACCAGTAGAAAGTCTGTTTGTATAATAAATGGAAATCCAGTGACCATTTCGGTGGGATGTAAGGCATAGATACCCGCAGCTATCATATTTTTTCCTGTAAAGCGTTTGCCCAATGGAAAAGCTAATGTAATGGCCCATTTTGCAACATCTTTCCTCTGCTCAACCCGATACTCATTTTCCACGGGAAACCATTGCCTCCACATGTAATAACTGCATTGTCTCGTCAAAAATTGATCTTCTTCTGCTACCAAATGCAGAATGAAGGATTCGGTGTCATTGGTCCCAGACCTTCGAATGTAATTTTCTGGAAAAACAGAGATTTTATAAGTTCTGTCAAGATCACCGTGTTTCAGCTCACGAACTGAGAGCTTCTTTATCTTAGACATAAACAAGAGAATTTCAGGATGAATACTCGAGAGCTGTTGCTTTACAGCTTCAACCTTCTCAGGACGTAGGGGTAGAAACTATAACAGTATTGGGAAGTTGGCAACCATAAATTTCTTTGAGTTGTGCAATGCACGGCTTATCTTCTATCCATTCGGGAATAATATGTCCAATATTAACATCAGATGGAGGGATTTCATTGAATCTGATCTTATATCCATTACTAAAAATGCAAGGCTGACTTGTAACCAAGAAAACGCTCTTGAATCCAATACCTTTTTCTCCAATATAACCACCTCCCCAAAAATGTTTCACTGTCAGAGGATTCAAATATGGAACATTGCTGTAAGCAAAGCATGACATATTTGGCCTGTACATATGTCGATCACGAAAGGTGAACACCTGCTATGAGCAGGATGCTAACACTATTCATCAGACTCTTCCTCAAGAAATGTCTCATTTGCCAAAATGAAATTTTGATCCCTTTGTTCAACTGAATTCTCAGAATAATCCTCGTCTTTAGTGATGAAAATTTGCATATCATCGGGTGTAAAGAAATTATTCTCCTCTCTAATCACATTCTCCTCTTCATCTAATTCTAGACCATGTACAAAATTCTACTGTAAAGGTGTCTACACCTGCTGCTGCGCTGCTTGATCTTGGGCTCACTGCTCTCTTTGTTTGATCCTAAATTGTGGCTGATGCTAGCCACGGAAGTTAGGATTTCTGACTTGCAGTTCAGGCTTGTCAAGTTTCAACCTATCAAACACCTGATCCACCTTCCGAAGCACTTGATCTGAAGTGGAAGCCTCTTCCTTTATTGTGACTTTCTTTTTAGCTCTCGCTCTAGCTCTTTTGGCAAGTAGATTTTCTTCAACGCTGATTGAAATCTTCTGCATATCTTCCAAAGTGGCTGGATCTCTCTCTCTTAATGGATAGGCCATATCAGTATCAAAACTGTCTAGAAACTTAATCAAGGCCAGCTTCATCAGTGGCTTTATATGATCAGGAATTGCATTATAAACAGAGTTGACTAGAATACAATAATCTTGGACAGACTCACCAACATTCCACTTGATGTGCTCATATTCAGAAAGGATCTGAAGAGGATTTTTATTCACTTCCCAGCGGTCCAATAATTTTCTCTGCAAATTGGCTAATGTAGTGATACTTGTAGTTGGCAAAGCTCTAAACCATTTCCTTACTTCACCACCAAATGTTTGTACAAACAGTCTCATTGTCACGTTTTCTGCATCAATCTCATGAAGGTCGAAGAAATCTGTCATTCTGTCCACATGTTGCTGAGCTATAACATTGTGAGGAGTGCCATCAAACAAAGGAATTTTGCTTTGATAATCGACGGGCATATCATCCAAATTTTGAGGCAGCGCAAGGGGTGCGAAATGAGTAGCCATTTCTCTCGGTGGATTTGCAATCAGCCTTGGAGATGTTGGGGGAGTGGGTGCAGCTGATGTATGGGATGTATGAGGAGGTGTGTGTGGAGGCGAAACAATCTTGGATGTTTGGGAAGTATAAGGAGTGGATGGAGGTGACACTACTGCAGATATTTGGTTAGAGATAGTAGGTTGCACAGGAATGGTGGGAATGAAAGGCAGTTTGGTGGGACTTTTTGAACTAGATGCAATCACGGAGGACCCAAGGGTTGCAGATGCAGATTCTAAGAAATCAGCGATGTTTGAAGCCACAATTGAAGTTTGGCGTTGTTTCAGGATATAATCATCAATTGATTTATTAGCCTTTTCAACTTCAAGAGTTTTGACAAATTCTAGATTTAGGATAGTAGAACCAACAACACTTTTGGATTTTGTTTGAAAGAGTGATAGATCAAAATGTTCATCAAACTAAAGCTCTTCAAGATACTCAAAAATCACAGGACATGAACAAGATTTAAACACAGGAATTATAGAACTCTCTTGACGAAGGATGCATGGAATAAGATTGGGATTTTTGTATGCAGGAGGAGGATCTGGATCTAGATTAGCTATAGTATATCTTCTGGAAGCCAGTGTGCTATTATTTCCAAGAAATCAAATGGACATTAACAACTTGTTCAACCTATCAAATCCTAAAATTATGATCCAAAAGCATAGAATTATCAGATGTACTGGGGCGATTTATAAGTTAGATATTCCATTTATAAGACTAGACTGGAGATTGACTGAAGTAGCTTTTATCTACTTGTGCTAATGCAAAGCAAAAGTGTTTCAAAGGCTACCTGGCTAATCTTTAGACTTCGTCTGTAGTTTATAAAAAGAGGAACACTAACAAACAAACAATTTCATCCCTAGTATGTTCACCACTATGTTAGAGATTAGATGTACTTCAGGCTGAGAATGGTAGGATACAGGACCAACATCAAAACACGCTTAACTTGGTAGCTAGCCCTACTAGGTCGGGAGAGGGCTCTCTCTAGGACAATCTCAGCAAATTATAATCACTAAAGGCTTGAGATGACTAATTTACTTACTGATCTTAGGCTAGGTATATGTGTACAAGAGTTTTATTGAATAAAATGATAATTTGTTGGCTCAGATGGAAAGGCAGATTTTGGGTGCAGGGAATGAGGCTCAGTCTTGTAGAGATCTCAATGGGATAAGGTAGGAAATTGTTTTTTGCACTTAAAATTGAATGATATGGAAGGATTAGACATGTGAGGAGCTGAAGAGGGCAAGAAAACTCATGGATCCTCTCCAAACAGCTAAAAACATCAAAAAACTAAAGCAAACCCAAGGTAGAGCACTACAATTTCAATGGATTCTACCTTTCTCCCTTGTTTGATTTAGCTAAGAAGAAGCAAGATAGATAATGGCGTATAATCACATAAAAAAATTCACAGTTACAATATAAAGCACTGTACCAAGACAAACTACCACATGGATCCCAAAGAGTGCTGCAAACCTTGGTCTCAATTCCTTAGCAAAAATGTTGATATGAGTCTACAATGAAGCTCAAGGCTTTCTCAAGAGTCCAACAATGCTAATGACTGAAAAACCACATAATATAGAAAAACCATAGCTCATCCTAGCCTCTAGGTGTCGAGCTCACATGTTTAGGAGTTGTTCCAACTAATTCTAAACTGAGAACTAGAAATTAGGCAGTGGAACAACATGCCTCTAGAAACAAGGGAACTAATTCATTCAGTTTCAAACAACTTTTAAACATATGAATCTACCTCCATAAGTGAAAATTTGACATATTTATATCATGATCCATCAACATACATTAAACTACACAAATTTGACATTAAGAAGGTGAAAAAGTTAAACTAGCCAAAGCTAGGTAGAAAACAGAGTATACTTGGTCAAACTGGCAAATTTCCTCTATGTGTCGCTCCTGATTCTCTATGTGTAGCGCCTATTGGTACCCACTTTTGGAGGCTTTCCCGATGTCCCAATTCACTCCAAGTGCACTTGTTGGAAAGGTATACCTGTCTACATTCTAACCTAAGTGGAATTTTCAAATTTGGCCTCCATTGGCCCCTCCAAAATTCAGTTCTCCCAACACTGCTTCCTGTGTGTCAAAATAGGGGAAGTAAGGTCATTTTTTGAGTTTTTTTCACCTTTTTGAGGGCTCAAAACCTGCCCAAATTTCTTGGCCATTGGTAGGCAAGCATATTGTTACATGCCAAATCTAGAAATGCTGAGATTTTGTGATTTGGAGGCTCCTATCAAAAGCGAGCGCCACGTGGCGCGGTGCATAGAGCATAAATTCATGTTTTTTGAGCAAAAAATTCCAAAAATGAAAAAAGTCCCCCAATTTTTTTGGAATTTGGGCTAATTCTTCTCCATCAAGCATTGTGTTGGGCCAAGGAAGCCTCAGCCAATATCTGAAGTCTATCATGCTCCTTTCACCTCTTTGATGCCCTCTTCAATTTTTCCTTTAAGCTCCTGATTCTAATCTTGTATACTTTGTTTCTTTCCATGTAATGATATGCCATATGTCTCAACAAATTCTTCTCCTTGTTGGCCTTCTCCAACAACCTCTCTAATTGGATATTGGCTCTTTCAAGCCATGACTCTTGATCAGTATTGATCTCTTGCTCAAGTTAAGTGAGCTCCACCCTCCTCCTTTGGGCAGCTTGGCAATTCTCCCGAATGTTTTGCAATTCCATAATCGCTTGCTGATGTTCAAGCTGCTTATTCCTTTGCTCCAGGTATTTTATAATCCACTTAGCCCTCTCCAAGTTGAGGGACAAGGCATTGATGTATGTCTGCTGCTCTTGGATGATTTCTTTGAGATTTGCACTTTGCGGGCCCACATCTGTATCATCACCCTCAATGAGAATGAAGTCTCGCTCACCTGAAGGCCCCTCATCCTGTAATGGCCTCTTGCCTTTGTCCTAAACCTATTGTGCTGATGATGGAAGCGATACCCCTTCCACCCCGGGTGGTGATAATACTCGCTTTGTTGTTGCGAACAATTGTCTAGTGCCTTTCTGATAAGTGATAAACATTGGCATACTAGCCTTCTATGTCTCATGACCCTCATGCTGATAAGAAGGTCCACCTGTCTCATGCAAAGCCTTTGAAGGTCCTTAAGGAGCTGTGAAAAACTCACGAGAACTAAAGGCCTCCCAAGTGATGCCCTGCAAGCGAAGCTAATAGATGACCACAATTTTAATGAGAGAAAAATGATATATACTGTTAAACCGGTACTAAGGAGTCTTGTGTTGCACTAGAGTGGTCATCTTCTCAATATTTTGGCACATGAAGTAAGGGATGTTCATCATCCTTACCCTGGTAAAATGCATTAGCAGCCTGATATGATAAGCATATAAACAAGAAAACCGGCCCTCAAAATTGAAATACTTCATGATCAGTTTCATTAAAGGAGCATACTGAAAAGGAAAAACTCTGCTAAGTTGTCTCAAATAGTTGGGCTTGATGTATGGTTCATAATGCTTCCTATCAATTTGTTGCCTCTTGTTCCATTGCTCTCCAATGTTAGGAATACTAGTTTCTAGTGAAATAGATTCTAGTGTTAAAGTGAATCTGACACTAGCTAGAGTGGCTTAACCATCATGTAAATGAAGCACAAACAAATGAGCCAACTCATGATGAAATTGGATTCTAGCAACTACCTCACAAAATTCATAGCAGGACTAGTGCTGGAAACATGACATGGCAAGAGGGAAAGCCTGTAACTCAGTATGAGTGGTAGGTTCTTATTGAATATGTTTGCCACCTCTATGAGGCCTCCTGGGTGCATATACCTCTATAGGTGAGCCACTATGTGTCTCCTCTTCATAATCATATGAGGGACCAGATTCCATCTCTGCTAGTGGGTGAGCTACTTTGGATCTGTCTTGATGAGAAGTAGTTAATTTGTTATGTTTTTTATTTCTGCCACCAAGGGAAAAATGATCTGAGGGATTGTAGAGGGAAGAAAGAATGAGGGATTTTTGGGACTGTTGGGATAGGGTTTAATTGGGGAAACAGGGGATTTAGGGAGTAATTTGGGAGTTTTTGGGTATAGCACTAGGGTTTAGGAATTTGTATTTAGGAGTTGGGAAATGGGAATTGGGATAGGAATAGATAATGTTTTAGGAATATATGAGTTTAGGGAATAGCGAAATCAGGGAAAATGGAGTGAGGGAATGGAAAGGTGAGGGAATGGAAAGGTGGACTTGGTGGCCAAATAATCAATACAAACCCTAGGCAGTAGTTTCCTTTGAGAGATTCAAGAGGTAGGGTTTGATTTTTTGTTCACAAAACCACCATAAATTTGATGACAAATCCTTTCACTAGCCAAGAGGAAAGCTACACTTACCTGTACACTGGAGGATTTGAGCGATTTTGCGATTTGGAGTGAGTTGTTGAAAAATTTGGGCTTGGAAGCTCTATGTGTTGTGCCTCAAACCCAATGCACTATGCCCTATGTATGTGCCACGCCCGTTCACTTTAACATTGGAAATCATGGCCCTATGCGTCGCACCTACTATGTGCGCTGGGCCACTTGCCCAGTGCGCCACGCCTCTGTCTTGGGGCAAGTTTTCACCAATTTTCTCCCTTGACTCAAACACAACCTTGCTTTGCTCACTTTTGGTTCTTTGAATGCAAATGGGCTTTTCAAATTGAAGAAATAACTTATATACAAATACCTTTTAATTTTTATTTCATAAAAACCCATTTTCATAATGTTTGGAATTTGACTTTATTTTTAACTCTGTTTTTGAGCTTTTTCACTTTATTTCAGCTGGTGATGAACTGAATGACTTGTGTTTTGTTTTCTTTGTAGGGGATTGAAGCTGTTGAGGCTATGGAAAGTGACTAGGAATATAGGTGAAGTGATTTACATATGAACAAAATCAAATTACATAAATTTGTACAATAAAATCTAAACTACTCTTGTTTTTCCTCAAAACAGAGTTTTGAGGAAAAATACATCTCTGAGCACTTGATTATGAATTTTATTGGTACTGGAACCTCCTCATGTACCTACTGGCTATTATTGGACATTTTGAAATCCTTTTTGATGAAATCCTAATGAAACCCTAGACCTAATGACAATAAAACCCTAAAAAAGACTTTTGTAATCTTTAAGACAACAAGGTGACTGTATACGCTTTTGATGAACAAACATGAGCCAACAGGTAAATGACATGAGGGAAACTGTAGGAAAAGCCACTACCATCAGATGATCCATGCACCTAATGGAATGTAGCTGACTGGGTGGGACACCTAATACGCAATGCAATAAGAGGATTTGATCTCTGACGGAGGGATGAAGATACCGACACTAACATGTTGAATGGGTTGGATTGCATGCATGTGCACAATGACATGCATGCTACTAAATCCTTTGCATTTAATCAACCACACCGCTCACCATGTCTGCTCCATGTTAGCTGTTGGGATGTGTCTTTAACTTGTACTAGCCAGTTTCATCCACGAGTGCATGTTTCACCCACTGTTGTTCATGTTCCTGCTGCAACTCATTGGATTGTCTGTGCATCTTCATGTTCTTCCTGAGTTGCTACTTCAACACATGCAACTCCTTCTTTTTTCCATCTTCTACCTTTGCATGATCTTCATGTTGCACTGTCACTTCATAGCCTGAGTTTCCAAATTTTCTTTCATTATCAGTGAATATGTTTGACCTTGCAACTTTTCTCCACCTCTATGTTGTTAAAAACCTTCCTCTTGCATTTGCTGCATTCACTGCATTCACTGCATTTAGTATGCTACCTTCAGCTGTTGTTCATGATGTTGCTCACTATGATGCTACCACTTGATGTCATTTTCCATGAACAATTTTATGTCTTCATGAGTAGGTAAGCTCATGGACATTTGATCGATTGCATCCCCAAGCATGCTCTGAATGGTGCCTTTGCCTTTTCTCTCTTGGAAACCATTGTACCTATACTGCTGGGAGGCAGATGAACACCTATTATACCTGGAGATATGGCAACACTCATAGTGAGCAATCTGTCAGTTGAAAACCAAAATGAACATGAGAACTGACTTGCAACATACCTAGGTGAATGATCATAAAGGTTGCGCAATTTCAGCCAGGAGAGTGAGTGACTGGCTACCAGAACTACGCAAAAGGCAGTCTGGACTAACTGGGAGGTTGAACTGGCTACTGGATCTGCAAAATGCATAATCTAGTTGGGCAATTGGCTGTTGGGATTATGCAATGCATGATTCCATCTAGGAAATATTGTTGGCCTAGGGACAGTTTTGCTAAATTTTTGGGCCAAGCAGTCGCTGACCTTTAAAAATACGTGATTTAGTCTAGGAGGCCAATGCTTGGCAAAAACACACAAATCTGGAGAGGAAGGTGAGCCTTCCTTCTTCATATTGTGCAAAGAAGCCTTGGTGAAGGCAGAGATCAAGCCAAGGTTGGCACGACTCATCGATGGGAAACTGAAATCAAGTAAGTTGTTGAAATGCACAGTGACACTAACTGATAGCAGAAGTAATAAAAAGTGCATGCAAAACATTTTCATGCATGCAACAGTAGTGAGATAGCAACAAAAATTGAAACAAAGCTAGGAAAAGCTATAATATATGTAAACAATAGTAGGCACTCAAAGAAATTGTTATCACTCAGGTTGTTCCCTGCCTCCTAGAGGGAATACGACCGAGGTAACCACTAACCAATCTTTTAGCTGCAGGTCCTAGCCTACCTGCAACCAGAGAGGGCTCTCTCTTTGTAATTTAGCTTTATTTTGGAGTATTTTAGGCTAGTTATGATGAACATGGTTTGGATTTAAGTTTGTTGGATGGTGATTTTAGACAGAGCTGGGGTGGAAGTATAAAATAGTTTTTCCCATTGGGCAATGGAGTCACTGAAAGTGAAATTGTTGAAAGTGTTCCTTGGTGAAATGGTAATGCTACAGAGTAGGATAGGCAACCTAGGAACAATTTTCAAATCTGGAAATGATTGAATGAAGTCAGGAAATGAAAGGCAATCAAGAATCTTTCATTATACTGGCAGAGGGAAAGTGTATGAATATTATGCATGAGCAATTAAGGATTCCTAACCAGTATTCAAAATGAAAGAATTAGTGCAAACATGAGCAGTGAATAATTCATATTTATGACTAATCTTGAAGAAAACATAATTAACAGCAGAGATTGAACATAGGGTGCATTTAAAAAAATCCTATGCTATTCTTCTTCTCTGTTATCAAGATTATGAAACATATATGAGATTTACGAATATAGAGAACATAAAACACATTTTAGAATAACTTATTTTTCCATAGAATGACACATGAATTCTGTAACATGTCCCAGAACAACCAATCCACCTTCAGATGATTCAGACACAGTGAACTTCAATAACAATTTGTATTAATACATTTTGATATTTTACAGTGCAGTCCAGAAAGAAAATCACCAACCCCAAATACATTCTGTGGGGAGGTATATATATAAGAATGAGATAGAAAATATCTAGTTGATGAGTCTTCATGCAATAAATCTCATCACCAACCCTTCAAGGAAGTAGATGAAGGAAATATATGTTGCAGTAATTGTTGGTATGCTAGCTGTCTATTTTGTCAGAGAAATTTGACTTTTGGGACCAACTGAGTTGGTTGAGGCTGCGCCTTTAATTTGCCAATTTATGGGCTTACTGCCCTGGTGCTTTCCTGAGTCACTGCTCTGACTTCCATCTACATGTTGCCTTTATGTTTTCCTTGGTTCATGCGTACTCAACTTTGCTAACCTGTAGCTGACCAAAATCTGAGGCTGAAAAAAGAGGAAAAAGACCAAAATTACCTGGCAAAATTTCCAGCATTGCTTGCCACCAATCCTCAGGAGGTAGTTGCTGTCTTCTTATCTTTATGAGTGTTTCATCAGCCTCTATCTATCTATAAAAATTGGGTGGGACCTCAAAACGATGACTGATTTCATGCTCAATGTAAAACAGGTTTTCCAATTTGTCATAAAGAGATTGTCTAGAGGGAGGTCCTGCTTCTTCTGAGGAACTTGAAGATGTTGTAATCTGATTTGCAACATAGTTATTGATTCTGGTAGTATATTATTCATAGGACAATAATTTTCCAACACTAGTCAATACGCTGGGTAATCCTCTGGTCTGCAATGTTGTCATCTTTATCTTGAAGTCATTTATTTCTGCCTGCATTTCCTGGCACTTTCTCTCTAGAGTCTGCACAAATTTCTCATGGTCAGCACCTTTTTTGCTATCAGAATTGTATCCATCCTGCTATTGATGTCTAATGCTGCCAACTCCTCTTTCGTATGAGTGTTCAGGAAATGAATCATTTTATTGGCTTGCTCGGGCATATTTCCCAATGCTACTCTAGCCCTCTAAGTCTCAAATTGAGCTAGGCCTATCAACTCTATTTGCTCATGTATGGCCTGAATTGATCGCCATTGGTCAGTGATTGCTTGGCCAATCTTGGCCCACAAAATATTTTTGATTTCAGCTAGTGTCATGTCTAAGGTAAGCTCTTTTTCTAGGGTCTTTATTTTGCTGTCCAAGGCTTTTATTTCTTTTTGTTTCTTAGCCACTATCATCTTGGACTTGTCATAGCTTGCCTCTAGTTTGGCAAACTTTTCTTTGGCCTCTTTCACCTCTGTGACCTGAACTTCTATTTCTTTGACCACTTTCATCATCTCTTCCATACTCATGCTAGATCCTACTCCTGTTGTTGTTGCTGCTGCTGCAGCTGTAGCATCTGTAGTTGATGTAGTCGTTGTGGATGCTGAAATGATAGGAAGGGTTGCTGCTGCTTGTGTGGGAGGAACAATGACAATAGTTGGGGCTGTTTGAGGGGGCTGGGAGGTCGACTCTCCCTGCTTTCCCTGCAATGCCTTCTCCAACTCTTCCTCCATTTGTATTATTCTTTGATTCATCCTCATGAGCAGATCCATGGTATCATAAACTTTTTTTTCTTGCAAAAGTTCTGCAATTTGAGGGTGGATAGTTGCAGCCAACCTTGCTTGTTTTATGAGTGCAGAAATATCATCTTCTTTCTTCTTCATAAGGGCCTTGATGCCCTTGGGATCCTTAGGATCATGCCATAGATCCACAATAATTTCCTCCAATGTTTTTATTCAGTTATCTTTGGCCGAGGAAGACATTCTCTCCAAATCCAATTGAGTATTTGTATTTTTCAATGATTCCTTTAATTGATGTGCCAGCATAGCCTTGTCTTCTAGAGTGGCATAGACCATTTCACCTATTTTCTTATGTAGCTCTATTTGATCCATTGGGCGTATGTCCTTGGAGAGGACTTCCAGGTTTGTCTTTATGTAATCTGCAGTTGTTTTGGGCTGTGGAACTTTAGGCTTAAAATGAGTTAGAATCATCTTTTCCTCCTTCATGTCATAAGCTGCCATCAATCTTTGCTGTTTGGAGGGTGTTGCTTTCAAGAATTGATCATACAGTTGTATTCTTAATAGCTCATTCTGGGCCTTGATTTCCATGAAAGTTCCTTTAATGCCAGATGGTTGTTTGCTTTGTTGTCTAGAGGAAGACACCTCTGTACTATGCTGCCTACCTTGCTCCTGCTACAATGAGCTGGTAGCTGTTTGTTGGCTTGTTTCTTTCTCCCTCCTTGGGTTCTCTATGATTTCTTCACTAATCTCTTCCTTAAATTGAGGATCAATTCTTTGCCTCTTGGCTTTAGGCTGCTGTGCTGACCCACTTGGAGGTGTGGTCTCTTCTCTATCCCATTTCTTACCTCTTTCCTCATTAAGAGGACTCTGTAAGGCTAGAATCTGTGATGCCTCAGCTTGCTGTCGAGGGGCTTGCCCTTGACTATACTCCTTAGAGGTGGTAGGCTGTTCTGTTCCTGTTTCCTGCTCGGTATCCATCACTTCTTTTTCTTTTGTTGTACCTGTTGCTGATGTAGATGTTTCTTGGGCAGCTTGTGAAGCTACAGCAGTGGATGTGCCCTCTCCAACTTGGTGTGGCAGTTTGAATGTTACCCACTTAAAAGAATCCAAGTCAAGAGGTTTTTCCAAATCTTTGACATTTTGCTCCATTTCTGAATGGGGTTCGGATTTTCCACAGTGTTCATGTTTTTGTGGTCGACGTTTCGAGTCTGCACCTAGACTCCATTATTTCTTCTTGAGTGAGTTCTGAAGTTAATGTGCCTTGTACTCACTCATCTTGATTATCAAATTTCTCAATCTGTGGGAGTTTATAATGTTCATATGATGTCAGCCTATATTTTACTTTTCTGGCACTGATAAAGCCACCGGGGTCATCAGGGACCCACCAGAAACTCCTTTTTAGTTTGAGTTTCTGCCCCAGTATTTGATCAGCATCTTGCCAACCCTCTTTCTTGTTCATAATAAAGGGGCCCAGATGGTCTTTGAATTTCAGGCGAGCTTTCTTCTTGGCACTATGAAAATGAGTGAGATCTGAATTGATGAGTTGCCTATAATATTCCAAGGCAAACAGTCTCATGGGTACATATCTTGGGAGCTTGTAGGGACTGAGCTCACAGCCATAGATCCTAATGACAGTGTGATTTTGGTAGAGATACCAATCACCTATTTTGTAGTTCTTGGACAACTGCAATATCTTCTGCATGTCATATGATAATCTAGGAGGAGGAGTTCTTTTCAAGAGATAGGAGACTGGGCAAACAAATTGGTCAATAAACTCACAATAGGAGTAAGGAGAGTTTTGGACCTGATGGAAGACTGATGACCAAAAGATAACAGACCTTCTTTCACCCTTTGCATCCAACTTCTTGATGGGACATTGGAAGCAATCTGGCTGATTATACTTGAACAAATGATAGATATATGATGAATATTTGAAGACTCCCTCCCTATCTAGCTTTACTAGTTGGTCACGGATTTTATTTGCAATGAACTTGGCATAGTTGTACTTGACAGCAAGGGGCTGTCCTAGGTTGTATGCAGACAATAGGACCAACACTGTTTCATCAATGTGCTCACTTGTTTTGAAACCTAGCACAGAGGATATCATATCTACAAGCAGTTTTCCTACTTCATTGAAATTGACAATATAAGAAAGGAGGTGGCTCTGTAGGTTGGCGGTCTACTCTCATGAATGTCTTGGAAATTCTGGCAATCTCAGAGATGGAGAGTTTGAGCCTTCATCCAACAGGTATTTCATAGAAAAAGGGACCAAAAGCTTAGTCTGCTTGAAATTTAGTATTTGGTTAATGGAATCAGGAGTGATATGGAAGAGTATGCTCCTAGATGGAGACTTGACAGCTCTTTGAGTTGGATCATAGTTTTCAACACAGAGGTGAATTATCTCAGGGAAAATATTTATAGAGGGCAAGAAGTAGATGGGAAAATTTGATTCCCAAATGCCATACACGTCATTATTGCTCAAATAACTATTTCTCAGCTGACAAAAGGTTTGCAAGTGGTTTCTGTCTCCAACCAAATCCTGAATGAGGTAATCCCTATCAGCTAAAGGCAGTGCTTCAAGTTCTTTGTTAGGTGCATCGATAGGAGCAATGTTTAAAGCTGTTGGAGTGGCCATCTTAAAGTTTTTCTGTGTTTTTATTTGGGGTGAAGATTAGTGGGACAACAGACTAAGGAAAATTGATTCTCAGGACTTATAAAGGAGCTGGAAAATGAGTTGAAATGAGGCAGTAGTCTTCACTGTCTGTAGCTTATGACAAAAGATGCAAATTTACTGGCTTCAAACAGGCTTCTCTTCTCTTTGATGAATTCACTGGGTTGATAAGCTTGCGAGGGAAAATATAGAGGGAATGGGGATTATTTAAGCCCAATGGATGAAGTTTTTGCAGAGGATTTTGGCAAAAGGGGTCAATGCACGGCCGTATGAAACTTTTGCAGACAACACGAACTTTAAAACAATTTTTAACAGTGAATTTGCAAGTGGGTGCAGTTTCACAGGGTTTTCTTCGAACAGGGGGTTAATTAGTAAATTTTAGGCAACATTTAGGTGCATGAGTGCCTTTAGTTTGGGAGCTTGCAGAGTTTCAAGCAAGTAAAATGGAGAAAACGGCGAAAACAGGGGTAAACAGGTGAAATTTGGGCAAATACCTGGTTTTTATGGCGACAAGGGTGTTGAGCTGGTGCAATGGTGAACAATGGAGTTGAAATTGTAGTCGGTAGTGGCGTGATTGCTTGAATTTGAGCTTTGGTGGTAAAATGACATAAAACAACGTTCGTAGCTCTCCAAACTTTGACCAATGACAATGAAAGAAAACGGTCATTTCACGTGTTTTTATGAAATTTG
>APFE030173664.1:21166-45647 GCA_000404065.3 Pinus taeda | reverse complement strand
TCAAATTGTCCCAATTCCGTAACCAATTCAGGATCCTATATCTACTAGTAAGTGTGCACATTTACAATTTTACTCCTACTTATTAAAGTGCCAAAGAACACATAAATAATGGTGTAGTAACTTGTGGAAACTATGTTTATTTACATCTTGTTACTATCCATTTTTTATGCAAATACTTAATTTTCAAAGATTTTAATTTTGGTTGGTTTTCCTATGAAGCTTAACAATGAAAAATCACTCCCAAAATGTATAAGATTCATGGCATAAATATTGCAACTGCATTGAAAAATAAAGGCTATAATAAGACCTTCAAGTTTATGGTCCAATCAAAAGTTTGAAAAATATTTTTTGCAATAATATTGAAAAAAAATATTTGTTTTTTCAAAGTTAAACATTATAAGTTTTTGAGAAGCTGAATTCGGATATTCCACGGTCTTCATCTTTAATTTGTCGACATTTTGAGTCTAGACCAAGGCTCATCATCAGGATTGATTTACAAAGAAGAGGAGCGAGAGCAAGAGCAAGATCAGATTCCTTCTCTGTATTTTAACCCTTGTCTTTTCAATATCACATATCTCTTTCCAAGTTTCCCCTCCGTACAGGATCACAATAATGATTTGCAGACCATTATCGTGACCTTGTACGGAGGAGAAGCCTAGAAAGAGATCCATGATCTCAAAAAGACAAGGGTTAAAATACACAGAAAGGAATCTGAGCCTACTCGTGCTCCTCTTCTTTGTAAATCAGTCTTGTTGATGAGTCTTGGTTTAGAATCTTGACAAATTAAAGATGAAGACTGCGGAATATCTGAATTCAGATTCTCAAAAACCACACCACAGAAATCTGCAAACCAATGTTATAAGTTGTATTGTTCAATGCTAAACTAATAATTGTCTAGAGGAAAATGGATTGCTAGAGTCTCGCCTTAGCAAGGACTAATAACATATCTTTTTATCAACTTTATACAGAGAAAAATAAAGTAATTTAAATTAAAAAAATTGTTATATATTCATATTTCATTGCAAGGGAGATATATAATTCATTTCATTATTAATATGAAGTTGATATATAATATTAAAAAAATACTAATAACATTTTTCTTTAATTTGCTAAATCAAATATTTCATAATATAATGTTAAGTTATATATACATCATATGTTAGTTATATATATATATATTATATATATATATATAATATATATAATATATGGAAAGTCTTTTCCATTAATTAAATTTAATTCAATTAATGGTTGACGATGTAACATTTAAAAACTATTATAACAATTATGTATGTCTCCGATACATTAACATATATATAATACATATATACTAATATATATATATATATATGTTAAAAGATTTAATTTAGCTTAACTCGAGATCTACCGAGAGTTGAGAAGAATGTAGTAATATTTTAATATGGAGAACGTGAATCGTAAAACGAGTAAAAATATTTTATTTATTTATTGTTAAAACATTTTGAATCTATCTTAACTCCAGATTTACCAAGAGTCCAGAAGAATCAGAATCAGGTGCCAACCTTTCCTTAAGTTTACCACTTAAAAAGAGGTTTTCATCTAGAGAGATTTGATCTCTTTCAAGGTTTGGTGGATCTAGAGTTAAGATAAATCTATGGTAATGAGTAAATATAATAAAATCTTTTGTATTAAAGTAAGTTCTTATAATAATTAAATATTTTTTTCCACCTTGATTTAATAATATTAAAAAGTGGATTTATTGATACTAAAAATGAAAATTTTATTTAAAGTTTTTTTTATTATAAACTCATTCCCAAGCTCCCATTTCCTTGAAGTTCAAATTTCCAAAAGGCTACCAAGTTTCCAAACCAACCCCAATTGCAAAGGAGTTGTATAGCGAGGCAACAATTTCACTAACTTTTTCATTTGAATATAATGTATTTTTCTTTGCAATTTCTTAATTTAGAAGTGTTCCAATCTAGATTTTGAAGGCATAAATAAATTCACCACCTTCAAAATTTGACAGTTATAATCTATATTTCTAAAAATTTCAACATAATTTTTCCAAAAACTTATAGAAAAAATCCATATATTCAAGGTGAAATTATTGCCTACTTAAACTTGGAAATGTTTTATTCTCGTGACCACAAGTGACATCGTAATGAAAGAAATAAAAGGAATGAGTTTAGGAATTGTATTGATTATACTTATTATTTTTATAGGATTATCCTTAAAAATAATCTTTTATAACTTGGAAAAGATGTTGCAACTAAGAATAATCATCTCAAATGTTTTTTAATTTATTATTTACTTATATAGTATAAATTTAACTAAATTAATTAATATTTTTAAAGTATTTTAATTAATTATTACATCCTTTAATAGATAAAGAGGATTTTTATTATTGAATAATATAAAAATAATAAAAGAAAAATAAATCAAATTAGTGAACATAGTTAAATATCAAAATTAATTAATTTTGTTTTTCAAGTTATTTGTGATCTTCTAGGATTGACCTATGGCTTGATGAACTGTGACCCAAGGCCATTTAATCTGTCAAAGTCACACGGGGATCACACTCAGCCTAGGCACACCATCCCTATGTTGACTGGATTTTTTAGCATGTCTCTTCCCCCTAGCACAAGGCACAACCACTTCTTGTGAGGTTTGATCCTCGGTCGCCTTGCTAACGAGGCTCATCCTCAACCAATTCTGCTAGTGGGACTTGACAAAATATTAAAATTAAGAAGTAATAATAATAATATAGCAATACGTTGATATCCTAGAGCTAGGGTTCAAACTATAACACTTAGACTAAGGTTTTGACTCAAACTCACCCACGACAATGGTTTGGGTGGGGGGGTGTATATTGCTCCCTCCTTCAAGAATGTTGTATTTAATTGAGAACCTAAGAGGGGCCGTTTGGCCTACCATCCTTTTGATTAGGGAAAGGACAAGGAAAATTTTCTAGGCATGGGAAGGGTAGGATACCCTTATACCACATCTCAAGAGTAATTTGACCCAAAAAGTTCTCCAATAGAGATCATCCTCTAGACCATCTCGCAAATGCATTCTTATTGTTGATAAGATCTCCAAATGTGAGATTAATTCTTCGAGGATGGATGAATGCATATTGTTCATGTAGGACCACACTTATTGGTTTAGTTTATGAGTATCTAGCCTTCAAAGTGGGCTCTTGATTGGTGGATAACAACATAATGGAAACAAAAGGAGCATAATGATCTTAAATTAGGCTATAAGAGATTCTTCATAGTGCTCTTCAATAAATTGGAAGAAAAAGAGATGTTTTTCAAAATTGGCCTTACTTTTCCAACTTGGTAGCATTATACCATTGCTTTTGGATGAAGAAAATCAATGTTGAAAAAGATAATTTATAGAAACACCATTTTGGATCTAGCTGTAATGCCCCCTCCCACCCCATAGACCATACTAGGCCAAATAGGTGGTATTACTTTGTTCTAAACCAAACTCTATAGTCTCACTATGGAAATGGGGTTTCAAAATTTTCTCCTTCTCCAAAAGTTGAATTAATCTTGGATAATACCATAATGTTTAGATTGTCAATATATTTCCAGAAATATAATTTTTATCCTGATCCAATACCTAAATTAGAAGTTATGGCAATTTGATGTTTTACCATTTAACTCTACCACATAGGCAAGGACATGTCATGTGGTACCTACATGGAAATACCTGAATTAGAAGTTATGTTGATTTGATGTTTTACCATTTAACTCTACCACATAGGCAAGGGCATGCCATGTGGCACCTACGTCGAAATCCCCACCCCACTCATATGGTTCCACGTCAACACCACGTTGTGGCCATGGCTAGGTCCACATGGCACTTGCCACACCATCTAACTCCCTAGGCCGACAATATCGACTCTCAATGTGTAAAGTCATCATTCCATGTTATATTTGGCCTATCGGAAGTTAGACGCTTTCACAAATTTTCACTTTTCAAATGCTCGAAACCATTGAAGCTATGAACTAGCCTTAATTCATGTACATCCCCCAACCTAGCCCACATCTGAACTATCCAAGCTTGTTCCTTCTTTCTTACCCTAGATGTCGTGAACTTTTGGACCTCCAGTTTAAATTTTCCCCACACTACCTTTATTTTTTAGGGACCCACCCCAAATTTCTATTCAGTCCAGTATACAATGGAGTCTGGTGAAAAAATCCACATAGAACTAACTTGAAAGGGTCCCATGCCCGATATGCCTTATCCATCCACTTATCACCCACATCAACCTAAGTATGGCCCATCCAGAATCCATTTCCACGGTGAAATATATCTCACCACTCCTTCTGAATGCCCAGACTCTCAGACCTACCTAAACTAAGGTAAGTACAACCTCATACATAAGGAAAATTCTACTTTAACAACCTAGTATAACTCTTTACGTTTTTCTTAACCTTTTCAGGGAATTTAACCTAGTCTTCCACAAGAACCTGGTTCTACCCAAAACATGCATAACCACAAGAATTCACATTCACATATCAAAACAATGCCTTTCAAGTGTTGGTCACAATAGAATACGTCCATAAAGTTATGGATCTGAATTTCACGTAGTCATCATTGTCACACCAAAACCATGGCTATTGTACCCTATTGTTCCGACTCTAGCAACACCAAACCTATCCAATAAGGTCCCAAAGAAATTCATCATTCCTATTGATGTCTTCAAACATAAATGTACCATTTCATTCTTTAATCCAGAAATAAATAAATAAAAAATTAGTTACACATAGAAAATATTTGTATTAATTCATAATAAGCCACACACAATCCATTTAACAAAAAGGCACTTTAATACTCCAGCACAAAGATCCTCTGGTGAATATAAGAGTTAAACCATGTAATTTCACACACACACACCATATGAGTTTAACTATATTTTAAACTATACAAAAATAATCATGTAAATAACTATAGAATTAGGGACTATATCACCATACAAAGGAAGCTACAAGCCCCTCACATCTTGAGAACAATCATGCAACAAATATCATTGCAAACACATACAGGAATACACATTCCTTCATTAATAGTGTTGATACACTCATTTTTATTTATCAACAATATTTAATAATCAAGTGCAACAAGTATATGAGTAAACAATTATCTTATTATCTTTAAGTAATTGGAAACTAAGAGAGGGACTTCAACTCTCCACCTAGCCATAGGAAAAATGCAACGTAATATTTCCTACAATTGATCACACCTAAGCTAGATTTTGATTCTGAGGAGATAAGCGCTCAAGTGAATTTACATCAATACCAATTAACCAAATAGAAAAGAAGAGAATCCCACTTTCTAGTTGGTTTATCAACTGCCTCTTGCAATAAGAATCATAGTGGTTCTCAATTCAAATTGAAGTCAAGTCACAAGCTAATAGGGAGAAGGGCCTACTTTCTGGGTGGTTTATTAAAACACAGCAAAGCATAAGGACTTCGTACTTATTTGAGATTCGTCGAGAAGGTTTGATGCCCTCTCATAATAGTTGCAATATCATCTATTAGGTCATGCATTCATTAACATTTCATTTATGAAAAAAAACAAGATGATAGCCATAACTCAAGTTTGCCATAAACCATGCTTATAACCAACATATAATCAATAGATCAACAATGGTAGAACAACCATTATAACCACATAATAACAAACACATTTACACATAATACATAAAAGGAAAATAGCTCTTATTAATATATGCAAAATGCAACTAGATTAGGGACTTCCACGTACCACCCAACCATAGATTGGATTGAACCAAATATTTATTTAAGCTAGTCACCCCTGTGTCATATTCCAAGCATGAATGTGGGACTTACAACAAAAAACCAGGGCTTCCTCAGGCTTTACCGCAATCCACCAAGGGATTCCTAGCTCGAAACCCTCATATATACAACTAGGCTTTACCACAATCCCGCTAAGGGACTCCTAGGCCCAAACAAGAAAATACACTACCAAGATTTACCGCAATCCCACCGCATACCGGTCCAGGGATCACTAGGCCTATACAAGCATGGATTCCTTTGAATCTTTCCACCTAAAACATGAGGAATTTGTGTGTCTCCACCCTCTATAATTTACCGTATATCCTGCCATTCACTGGTCGAGGATTCCTAGGCCCAATGAGAGTATACACAATCAGGCTTGACCGCAATCCCACCTTCACCAGTCTAGGGATTCCTAGGCCTTGTGTTTCCTCCTGAGACCACCCCACTCAATTTCAAAACCATCTCACAATCTAGCTCAACCAAGTGAGAGAAACCCCATCACACCAGGGTTATCTGGAAATGGAAAGGCAAGGTTGAAAACCACTATCATACTTGCAAAAACCCATGTCAATGACAAGAAAAGAACCAAATACACACATGCATATACCATGCATGTCAAAACTAGCAAGGAAAGCATACATGCAACTCGATACCTGCAAGTAATCTCATTGTATTCGCTTGATCCAACTCTTTCTTGATTGATCTTTTGCTTCTCTTTGTCTTATTTGTCTTTCCATTGCCTTCCTTGATCTAATGCTAGAGTGCTCCAAGAATACTTTAAGTGTGCAAGAATATGAAAGAGTAAAGAGAATAGGGAGAGAGCTCCAAAACTAAATTGTCAAAAGTTGTGTACTAGTCCTCAAAAGCCTTTTTATCACTGAGACCTCTAATTTCTTCAATTTTCCATTATTTTCCTTCATTTTCCTCCTCACATGCAACCTGTGACCTTTCACCTTCATTTTCTCCCATTTTCCATTATTTTCCTAAATGAGATGTCAATTAATGTCTCTTGACTTTTCAAAGCCTTTTCCATTGCCTTTTCCAATTTCCCTTTGCCATAATAAACCAAATGAACACCCACACTAGGATGTTTTGCCCAACATTCAGCTTGGAATACGTGTCCCATGACCTTGGTCTTATTTTTACTTTATTAACTTTACTACATGAACTTTTAACCCAAGGTTGTTACATTGGGCTCCTTTATCAAGTTGAGGTTTGATGGGGCCTCCAAAGGGAACCCAAGAGTTGCAAATTGTGGAGGGATTTTCTGAGATGAAAATTCTCAGCCATTGCGATTTTTTTCAATGTCTGTGGGATTTCTAGCAATAATTTAGCTGAAGTTATGGTTGTGGATAGAGGCCTTGTTATTGCTATCCGATAAGGTTTTTGGTTATTGCAGGTGGATGGTGATTCATAGGTAGCATTTCAATGTATACGAAAAATTTCGAACGGGAAACATGTTAATAAAACAGTGCATTGTTGGCGATTGGAGGATGTTGTTTCTAGTATAAATGCTTTGATACCAAAGCTCGACTACATGATTGTTCATCATACTCGGCGTGAAGGGAATAGGGTGGCAGATTTATTAGCAAATTTGGGGTGCAAGTGTCATAACTTTAATTTGGATGAATCATGACCTTCAAATAATAAACTGGCATTCATCTTATACAACATAGGGTGGATGCAAACAAAGCTTCCTTGTCTAGAGATATCCCGATGGGGGTGTCATTAACTAATCCTGCTATGACATTAATGAACCCATTCAACTCACAGTGAGGTTGGACATCTAAAGATCAATGCACATGGCGTGACACGATGATGGAGGTGGGATTTGGGCTATACATTCGATATCCCCTCTCATTAAATTCATGCACATGGGGTGGTGAAGTGGACGTGTGAGTTACAATGGAGGTGAGGTATGCCACCCACCCCATGCTTCTGGTTTTATGGTTCTCTGTTGTGAGATTTTAGTACTATAGGTTATGGCCCATGTTAATACTCCCCTTGTGCTGTTGGTAGTGGTGGCAATTCAAGGATGTCCAGTCTCTTTTTTGTCTTGGTATTATCCATGGTGGTTAGTGTGGTGCAACCATGTATTTTGTTCTCTTCTTGCACTTTACAGCAGAAGGACCAGTGTTTGAATTGGTGGAAACTCTATCAAATTCACATATTTTGGAGTCATAATTCTTAGGTATCTCATACCCTTATCTGGTGTTGGTTTACGACTATTGGTATTCTAGTCATTTTTCGCTTTGGTTATAAGTCTTTGTTTGTATTACTTCAATGGGTGCAAACCTGTTTCATAGATTGGTCTCCCAAATTTATTTTTGTTTGTTTCTTCATGGTATCGGTTGTTGGTGGCTAGAGGTTATATTGTACGCTTTCTTCCCTTTCTTGTGTTGCTTCAGAGGTTGTTTCCCCTACTGCTACAGTTCTCGGGTCGAGTCGGGGAACTTGGGCATCAAAACAAATTCAGTCCTTGCAATATGTTTCTCGGGGTTGGTCTTCTAGTCTCAGGTGTGTCCGTTAGTAGTTAACTACTGCATTACGCCCTCTCTTTTGGTCTTTGGGGGATGATACTCTTGTCCTAGGGTCAATTCACTACGGCTCATTTTTTTCTCTATTGGCTTGTATTGTAAATCATCACTCTTCAGTTGGCTATTCGCATAGTCTCTTGGTGTTGGCAATTATGGTTCCGCGACAATGCATGGTAAGTCATCAGGGTGGTTTTGGTTAAGTGGGGATCATACGACATCGACAGTTTGGAGGTGGCTCAATTGCTTTTATATTTGATGTTGTACCCTTGGAGATGCGAAGGGAGATTCTAATTATGGAATCTAAGGAATTTGGGGAACACCCCTATTTTTCAGACTCAAATGTTGTTGATGCAAATCTGCTAGGGATCCTAGACCTTAGCAAAATGTGGAAAATATATATTTTTTACTTGAATTCCTTATCCATGTGACTACAGTTGAATTCTTTGTTTCGCTTAGTTTTTAAAGACAATTAGATTCATAACTACAACATTTTCTTTGGTTTGTAAGAGATAAACCTCATTCTTAGAAATGTGAGATTTAAGGTCAATTATATGGATGCATGCTTGTGTCAAATGGAAAAATAATTGGTTTGTGACACAGATTATGGGGATCTCATCAATCCTCGTGGAGACCCTACTCGAACTATGTTTGCAAGCTCTCTCGATCCCTCGATCCCTATGTTTGACTAACTGGAGATGTCTATGGTTTTATTGGTCTTAGCTTATTTTAAGGTGCAAGGGTATGGTGCGGGTTATGTGGTTTGATTGTCTTTTGTGCCTTTTCTGGGTGCACTTTTTGGATGGTTAAACAGTTGGTGTATTGGTTTAGTACACATACTATCCACTGTTTTTTCTACCTTTGATGTTTGGTTGTTGACCTTTACTCCCTTTTGGTAGTTGTCGTGGTGTTGGCAGTTGGTATTTTTTTGGATGACGCTCAAGCCAATTGTGCTTGGTGTTTGTGGGAGGACTTCATCTGCTCCATGACTCTCTAGCATATCGTTCCGGTGGTGCCGTGGTTTTACAGGTTGCTACATGGTTATTTTGACGGATGGTGCTAGACATATCCTCTTGTGAATTTTGGCATGGTCAACTATGATGGTCCTAGTTCTATTTCACTTTGTGTTGATGCTTATGGTTGTTGTTGGAGGCAATTATATGTTGTTGAGTTCGTTGTTTATAATGGTTACTTTGTTATTGTCCCAAGTGGTTGATATTTTTGTTGTTACTCATGTAATCAACGAAGTGGTTGATAACCTCTCACAAGCTTGCTATGTTTCATAACTTTTGACATCTTTGCAGCTTGGATAGTCCTTATGTTATTGTTTTTTATATAATCTTATTTACATAATACAATACAATATAATGCTCTATTTAATATATATATATATAATAATTTAATATTAATATTAAAAGGATTAAAACAAGTATTAAATTATAAAAACTTAGTAATGCATCATATTTGAAATTCCCATCCTCTATTAAAACCAAAGATACCAATGCTTCAAACTCAAATTTCTTTTTTTTCCCAATCCCCTATCTTTCATATGTAATTTATATTTTTCCTGCCCTAATCCCCTCCCTTTCATATGTAGCCTATATATGTATAGAATATAAGAAACAAACATATTTATCTCTATACGAATCACACCAATCCTCTTTTCAGCGGTTTGTTATGGGATCATATTGGAAGAATCCATCACTCTATATCTTCAGGAATGACCATGTTCGCCCAGTACTTGGCTTCATCATTGGGATCTTAGCGTCACTCCCTGGCGGCAGCTGTTGCAGCACCATCTTCACCATTTCACCGGATTATTTTGTTAAAATTATCACGACTTTCTACAAATATTGGTAATAAAGACAAGTCCACAAGCTACCCTGAAGCGGATAACAAATGCGCCATTTCGGAATTCTTACTCAACGAATGTGGGTTGTGTCAGTCTGAGCTCCCAACTATCCTTAAAGCAAGGCCATCCTTGGTTGCGACGAGATCAGCTCATACAGCCCAACAAGCGGTACAGTTACCGAGAGATTCGGGATTCACAGAGCGCCAGGTAAGGAAGTCTATTACCAGAAACGCAGCTATTCTTTATCTCAATGCTGTTCGGCAGTTGAAACCCAAGATTGAGTTCATGAAAACATTGGGCATTTCTGCAGAAGACTTGGGAAATGTCATATCCAATGGATCCAGATTGCTTAACGGTAGTTTAGGGAAAACTCTGCGTCCCAATATCCAGTATCTTCAAAACCTGTTTGGATCAGAGGCTAATGTCTCAGGTGTTTTCAAATTGGCACCTCTTATTCTACCTAAACAAAACGGGCCTGAATTTTGGGAAAATAAATTGAAGCATTTAATAAGTGTTGGCCATCTTGAAGATGACACCAAGGAGTTTGTTAGGAGGCACCCACTTATATTAAAAGCTTCTATGGATAAGGTGCAGAAGAACATGGACTTTTTTATGCATACTGCAGGGTTTCCTGCAAAGTTTCTTTTTTCGTATCCTCTGTTAGTGTCTTGTTTCAGCGTGTAGTGTAGGATCAAGCCTCGTTACAAGTTGTCGAGTGTTTTTAGTGCAATGCAACCTTCCAAGCATCCTCACACTTTCATTAGTGCGCTTTGTTTAAATGAGCGGAAGTTCCTCGAAAAATATGTCTGGTGCAGTCCTCAAGCTCCGAAGTTACTTGAAATTTACAGTGGCAAGCTTGCCCGCTTCTGAAAGACTAGATATTCGGGTTTCTGTTTTGGTCAGGGTTAGATTGTATTGCATTTCTCTTATTGTTTGAAAGAGGTTTAAGAACATTAACCATGGGATCATCTGTCTGTTATGATCCATCCGGCCCACATCAGTAATGACTGCGAATCACTCTGGGTCACGGCACAGGCAGGTCACACTGGGTCACGAGACAGCCAGGTCAGGCCAGGGATTCTGTTTTGACCAGTTTATCACAATCACGATCAACATGCACTATTGAAGTATACTGAGTTGTAATATAAACACAGAGAAATGCCTCTTGGAATGCATCAGGTAACACGTTTTTGAAACATGAAAAAAAAAAATCCTCGCATCACCAGATAATTTGTTGTTTGCTAGTAGTTTTGCAACGATCATGTATTGCTCCCTCCGGGCCTCCCTTTAAAATGTGAAAATTTGACTGTTGGAATCATGGTTAACTTGTAAATTAAAT
Organism: Pinus taeda; assembly: GCA_000404065.3. Lineage (NCBI taxonomy): Eukaryota > Viridiplantae > Streptophyta > Pinopsida > Pinales > Pinaceae > Pinus > Pinus taeda. The sequence goes on along the minus strand of APFE030173664.1, from coordinate 34,133 downwards.
ATTCAAATCCCATAGGCAGATGTAGGGACTTTAAATTCTTATGTTTTCTTACAGTAGTATGATCTGATTGTTTCCACATCTGCTATATCTATGAAACTTAACTGGAATTAATACATTTCAAATACAATCTAAACGTTGGAGACTAGTTTGCACACTTTCTCTTTGTGCATTGTCAATGGTCTCTGTTTCTTTGCTTGGGAAAAAAGTTTGTGGTAATGACTTTTATTGCTGCTTTCATAGACCATTCCTAGCGGTAATGGAATGAGATCCATTTCAATCACACGTCTTGTAAAGCAGAACCCTAGCCCCAACTCTAAAACACAGCTTCTGATGCATGATTGACTAGGCAAACAATCATTGGCACCTTCCCTCGTCCGAATGTGGTTCGACGCTCATAAGAAGTTTGTCAACTTTTTGTTGCACGGTGGCTTCCAAATAGCCACTTCTTTTGGATGAAACCTTATCTCTAGGGAAAAAGGCAGATGAGCTGACATTCCACACAGAGGAGGGATGGGATGGATTCCAAATGCTTTCTTGCTGTTTTCTTCATGAGTTTTCAGTGCAACATCTACAGTGAGCTGTGCACATCTGAGAGGACTTGTTGCATAATTTTTTAAATATATTCTCCCTTGGGATGTTGGTAAGAAGCATTCTAGAAGCCTAATGGATCAGAATCAGCAGCCTCGTATTTGAGAAACTTGGTAAGGAGGTATCAGTCATTCTTATAACTAGTTGAAATTTGCTACCGTTTGCCCCTTCATCACTTGGTTGCTAGGGCCGTTTTTCTAAAATGGTGTGAAAATTAATGCTGAGATTTACCTTGTTAATAAGTTTAAAATTTCACCTGTCCAACACTGGTCATGCCATCTTTCCTGCAAAGGCTTTCTCTAAGATTTTTTCAGTTGGTCTAGCTGAGAAAGATAATGAAGCAAAAGTGAGACTTCTCATTATAAAAAAGTTCATAGGCTTAGAGTAGGGATATCTGGGTGAATGCTTGTATGGGAATCTGTGAGAGAGCTCTTGGGCCTGAGCTTGTAACTATACGTTCTTAGGAAAGTTTTCCTGTTTTGTGTGTAGCTGAATAGTCTATTTTATAATAATATTTGTTGAATATTTCTGCAATCTTGTTCACTACCTGGTTTCCCAATTTCTATAATTACTGTTGCAGTGCTTGTTATGATTATTTTAACATAAAAGCAGACCAGTGGTCCGAATTATTGTTTTGCAAAGTAAAATCCATTGCTGTTGTGGCTGAATCTATGGCTGTTATAGGTAAGTCTGTTGTTATCATAATGTTGTTATTTCGAGAAGAAAAAATTCTGTACTATAGATCAACATGGTATCACAGAGATATTTGTTTGCTGTTAATAGACTTGGTTGGTTTGGGCTTTTACAGCGATAGTAATTAGCATGTCAGTGCATTCCTTGGGTTTATAACAGTTAAGCTCATAATGCACAATAACTCATCCATACAGTTCGATTCATAATGCACAATGCTCATCCGTACTATATCTGAATTAGACTTAATGGGAGCATCAACCACAAATTATATCCTTTGATGATAAGAATGCCGGACATGATGGTGGTGTGCACCAACTCATATCACTAAACCAGGGACAGATTTCAGTGTTGCGCCACCCCAAACTGCCCGACACAAGTGGGCATGAACCACAATGAGATTTTGAGGATCAGCATTGCATCAGGATTAACCTTGACAAATGGCTCAACACTAAACTTAGACAAGTGTTAACCAAAGCAAGTGTTTGCCATACTATTTATTGTAACCATGCATTAGGTGGTCACATCCCACTAACATTTAGAAACTTTTCTACTAATGCTCTTTAGTATTTACTATACAAATACACCTGTGACGTTAGTAACTAGAGAGGATTAGTATGGAAAAATGGAGATGGAAATAGAACCATAAACTCAATTCCGTAACACCGAAATTTCAAATTCTGAGTCTAACAACCAGAAGCTAGCTATAGCTTTTCTCAGTTAAAGAGTGTTGCCTTTTTTTTTTGCCCCCCATATGAAGAGAAATTGCAATGTATTTTTGCGAAGAAAGAAAAACATATTAATATTAAAGCAGAAGTGAAATATACATAGCTTGTGTTTGTCCGATACTCAGAAAACAAAAAACTGTTCTACAGTTTAATCAAAAACATACATATCTCCCTACTATTTATTATTTATCATTAATAGCATTAGGTCTGTAGGACTGGCTTCTACAAGAAAATAAAATAATCAAGCAACTTCCACCACAGCTATCCATTTGAAAGATCTGTTTTTTAAGAATATAGAGAGAGTTAGGCATGCCTCTCCACTTCTTCCTCGATTTTGATGTTGCCTTTCTGCATCTTTAATGCTTCTTTTGATAACAGGTCTGTTTTTATGCTAAGTTTTTTTTATATATGTTGGAATTAGATAAATTCAATCTGTGTCCTTCCCTTTCTGATTTCTAGTGTACCTAGGAGGTACTATGTGGTAACTAAGGAGGTACCGAAGGGGAATAATAGTACATGTTTAGGTATTACTATGTAATGAAGACCATCAAAAATAAATAAGACCTCTTTAGTTGTGTGAACACATATTGAAAGAAAGCTTATTAGAAAGTTCCATCCACTAAAAAGTTCCTTCTATAGAATGTTCGAAGGAGGTAGCTAGTATTATAAATATAATTATAAGTATGGTAATAAATTATTGTGATTCGAGCTTAGCTCATTATGAGGTTGCCTCCCCCAAGAGGACAAGAGTAAATTCTTTCCACAAAAGGATCAATTGTAAGGTGTTATCCTACTTCAAGGCTTTTATATTAATAAAGAGTGAAGAATTTCTATATTATTCTTGGATGTTTTGTATGTAATTATATATTTATATTTGTGGTACTTAACAGTTGGTATTAGAGCACTTTTTCAGCCAAAAAAGGGATAGAATCTTTTCTATTTTGAAGGTTTTCAAAAGAGTAAAAACAAAAGGATGGCTGCCACAGTTAGATCATTTTCTGTAGCTTTTGGTGCAAAACTTGGCAAAAACAGTTGTATAACTGAGTACCCCTTGAAAAAACAACTGATTTAAGAAAAAAATCGTCTCCATCACAGTTTGGGAGGTCATGATATCACTGATTGAAATAAGTTATTTCAGGGTTTTTTCATGATGACTACATAGACTGCAGAGCTGATACATTTTGGCAATTTTTTTAGATTGCCATCATATAAACACCATTGGATAGAAGATTTTCAAAGCTTTGATTCAGTATATTATATGTTTCCCTTTTGATCAATTGCCTCTAAATATGGATATTGAAAATTTATATTCTCAAACCCTAATGGATCTAAAAAATGGCAATATGTTACTATTGATGAAAGAAATCTTCCATGTTTACTCTATGATCGTATGTTGTTGGATTAGCAAAGAGTATAACCAAGCAAGTATTCTTGGTATGATTTAGAGGATGGTTGTGATGACAAGTATATGTACATTTATCATTTTTGGGATGATAACTATTTTCATCTTCTATTTGATGACTCTATTCAACCTTATGAAGAGAACATTGTGGAGGAAAGTCGAGATTTGGTTATGACTATTGGGTTTTAGCAGGCTTATGCTCTGTTGAAGCCTCGAAAATCCTGTCGACAACAAGGGGGATACTCACCCGGTCCGGACCTTGGTTGACAGCTCTTTATCCGTTTGGTATAGCGAGTCCAACTCGAGATAATGGGACCAATTTCACAATCTAAGGGTGTGTGTGTGTAGAATTGAATGTTGTTGATCTAAAGTTCATATCTGAGCTACTTTAATCTAACTCTATGCTATTGTAATCTAATGAAAACAACACATCTAATCTATGCTAACCCGGGATGTAATTCTTTCTATTATGCGATCTAAAGAGATTTCAAATAATACTGGTAATAAAGATCATTCAAGCAATTATAAGAATATAAATCAGTTAAGATGAACACATTTGCAATAAAAAGTTAGGCAAAACAGTTGTGAACAACATATCGCATAATAAGTTATTCACACATTAAACATAAATAAATGGCTCCACCGTACAAAAGTGCCAAATGGTAACACAAACATTCATGTAAACATATAAACAACTAAAAACACTGTATATTGCTTTAAGAATATAAGGAGAATGATCAAGAGATAAAAGTACCATTATGACGGTCCTACTCATAAGCTTCAAAGCAACAATGATTTATCTTTCCTTGTTCTAATATCTACTAAGAGTACAGAAGTGCAACATCATTAGCAGATATCAAATGCAAACATCAATAAATCTCGATCCTTCCATTCATCAAAACCTCCTCTAAGGGTGCAAAAGTGCATGTTCCGAGGATAAGTTTTTGACAAATTTTTGGACCCTTCTCTAAATGCATGAGAAGGGTTTAAATACTGTTAACTAAATAACTAATTACACAAATTTAGGATACGGTTTTTTAAATGAACGCCCTCTTTCTAAGCAAACTTATTTCTAAAAATCAAATCTAATTCCTAACTATCTATGCATTTACTCCTTGATGTTGTAAGCATTCAACATTTGCCTGGGAAGAGTCGGCTGGTTGCTTTCTGCTTCTGTTTGAGTCAAGCAAATAGGAACGACAAGTGTTGGCACTACTTTTTAGTAAATTAGAAGATATTTTTGGGGATCATCCTCTTTCTAGGTGATTTCACTGCGTATATACTTGGCAACATCCCAAATTTCCCTCAAATTGATTCTGCTTTTGCTATCTTGGCTTCTGGACTTGTGGTGTGTTTTTTGTCTTTAACGCCTTTTCCTTTTCTGGGCGTAAGCTTTTTCAGAATTTTGTAAACATGTTGTTTTTTGTGAGCTTTTTTACCCTGAGTGTTGGATCACCTATTGATATCAGTATCTATTCAGTAATGCTTTGGAACCTGTGGTTCCGCTGTATGCAGTATTTGTTTACGAGGGCATCTCTTCTCTGTCTTTGAGCATTGACGCTTTCCCCTTTTTCTTTCGATGTTGCCTGCACATTGCTCTATGTTGTTTCCTGTTCTTCATTCCTATAGTTCACGCAAAGGAAAAGAGTTACAACAATAAATATTGACGCGAAAGCTCTAGCTCTATGAATGCATAACATAATGTAACCCATTGTGAACTCACTCTTTGAAAAATATAAAACTGTCCTTCATCAACACTTTGGCGTACGTTCATTAATTTCGTTTAAGGCGCGCGCCGAATTTTTTGATTATGGACAACTTTTCTTGAATGCTGAGCTGAGGAAAATTTGCAATGGGCGGTTCCTGCAACTTGCATTTCATTATTGCGTTATCGCATTTTCGTCAAGATCACAGATTGCATTCATCGCAAGATCGCAGATCATGTTAAACTATTGTGTGTTGCTTATGCGATGTTGTGATATGCGATGTCGCATATCGGCCATCGGAGAATTCTCAAGATCTTCATTTATGGGTGCTTCTTGATGTATGCAATGCGATGGATTTCGCGTCGCTTTTTCACATTTTTTATGGTGCTCATAAAGAAATGTGCTACTCTTTTCTCGCGATGCGATATATTTCTAAGGAGTTCAATACAAAAAGGATTTTTTGAATTTTTACTAAGGGTCACCCCGTTGTTTAATGTTATTGCTAACACTAAATAAGGAGGGGGGTTGTTGGTGGCCACAACAATGGCGATTCACTTGGAAGAACCAGTTATCTCTGCTTCTCTATTGAAACTTACTTCCAAAACAGAAAACTTTTTGTAAATCTAAACTTTGTTATGGACAGATAGAGTATATTATGCTTTATTCTATCAATGATATTCTGTTTCAACCTCTTTTTATTCTAATTGTTTGCTTCCTCAGACTTGTCCTTGTATTTACATCAGCCATTACTTGGTCTTGTAAGGATAAAATAAGGTTTTCCCTGTGAATCAGTTTTAAATATGCTCATTTGTCGTAGGTAGAGCCTCTGCTGCCAACAGCCGTCCATAGCCTCGACAAGGTTACCTGTTACCCAGCAATGATCCTTTATCCTGCTTAAGGTGATCTACAACTTTCAAATAAAAACCCATGTTGACACTTATTGCTTTGATTTTCTTTTTTATTCTTAAAGAACAATGTCTTGGTTTGGTAGCCAAATTATGACACAGTCATTCACTTGATTTACACTTTTGCTGAACAAGCTGGCTCGTGATGAGACCCCTTGTCTTTTGATTTCAATAATCTTGAGTCATTGCCTTGTTTTGGTGGACAGTATTGGCAAAGTGAGCAAGTTATAATACTTGTGATCATGATAAGCCGACTCGTGATGAGACCTCTTATTCTTTAAGATAAAGTGTATTCATGGATTATTCCTCTGAATGCTGCGATTTTCTTTAGCACCGAGGAAGTCATTTTTTCCTTAAGAAAGTTCTGGACGACAATAATAGAGTTTGAAAACAGCTGCTTTACAGAGAATCCCTATTTTTCTATTGATACCTTTCATTGTGCTGATATAAAACAATTTCTTCACCAAGTTGCTTTCGTCAAAATTTTTGGAAGTTGAAACTAGCATCATATCTAGGCTAAAGTTCTTAACTGTATCTGTCAATAATAAATTTTAGGTTCTTTTTAAAAATTTTGTCGTTTATACAAGCTGAAAGCTCAAAATCTTTAAAGAGAATTCGTTTCTTTTCCATGAATACCTATAGTAACCATTCACAACTGGTTTTATTACGAAAAAGAAAAGAAAAATAAAACTTATTCTAAAAAATAAAAGAATAATCTTCTATGGAAAATATATTTTAAGGATTTGTCCATTAACAGGCAGAGAATCCCTTCTACCTGCTAAATCCTATAAGACAAACGTTGATGGACCTATGACTTCAACAATCTGAAAAGGACCAAGCCACATATTTTGAAATTTTGTATGTTTGTCTTTTTCTTCATGTGTCTTATCCCATTTTAAAACTAAATCTCCCATTTGAAAAATTTTTCTTGTCATTATGTTTGAATCAAAAGAGGATTTGATTAGCGCTTGATGATGAGCATGGGTTTTCTTATCTTGTTCTCGTTGTTCTTCTAATTTAATTATTTCCATTTGTCTTAGTTGTATGGAGGAAGTAGGTACTTCATCAATGTATTGTATTAAAGACAAGGAGGGAATGACTAAGTGAGTTGGAAGAACCACTTCTTTCCCATAAACTAAATTAAAGGGAGAAGTGTCGATCGAAGCTTTTTTCGTACATACCTGTGTGAGTCTTTGAACAACGTAGGCCAGTAATATCCTGCACGTAAGATTTTATGTGCAGTAGCATCTCCAGCATAGTGTCCACCTGCTGGTCCATCGTGGAGTTCCTGCAAAACCTTTTCAGCTTCAGCTTTTTCCAAACATCTGAGAAGAACAGAATCATATTTTTTTCTAAAAAGAATATGATTTATGAGTTGATATTGTTTAGCTTTTAATCTCAGAGCTCTTTTCTTAGTGTGATCAAGGTGTGTTGGAGCATACCCGTTCTTAAGAAAATAAATGATGTCAGCGTACAATGATTCTGCATCGTTTAGGCTTACCTCACACACTCGTACCTCTTCAGATGAATTTTCAGAAATTTGTGATGCTCCAGCCAACATTTTGCAGAAGCCTTGACCCCTCACAATGTTTGTTGGTTTGATTTCAAGGTCGTACTCCTGCAAAGCAGTGATCCAATTTTCTCTTTTCTCACCCACATCCTTCTGTACTAGAAGATTTCTTACCGCTGGAAATGGTACTATGACCTTGGTATGGGTTTTAAGTAAGAAAGGTCTGAAATATTTGACATCTTTGAAAACGGCATAAGCCTGTTTCTCCACATCAGAATAATTAAGTTCAGCACCTTGTAAATTTGAGCTAAAAAACGCAATTGGAGCTTCCGCTTTTTCTTGATTTGCTTGAGTTAGAATCGCAGCATATGATTTATCTTAGGCAAATGTGTATAAAGTAAAAGATTCTGAAAAATTCGAGGTTGCTAAAGACGGAGCATTAATGATAGCTTGCTTGATCAGCTTGAATGCTTCATGTTCATCTTGACCCCATTTAAAATTTAATTCTTTTTAATCATGTTTTGCAAAGGAGATACAATTCGTGAAAAATCTGGAATGAATCTCTTTACAAAATTGATTTGACCAAGGAAAGATTGCATGGCTTTTTTATTATGAGGTAGGGATATTTCAGAAATTTCTTTGATTCCGTGGGAATCAATGTGAATACCAGATTTCGACACTATGAATCCTAGAAGTTTTCCTTCACTTAATGCAAAAAAAGATTTCTTTGGGTTAAGTGAAATTCCATACCTTAAATATCGTTGAAATATTTGTTTTAGATCTTTGAGATGATCGCTTCGCTTCTTGGAGTACACTGTTGTATCATCCAAATAAATCACTATAGACTTATTGACTAAACCCTTGAATGTGATGTCCATAGCTCTTTGAAATGTAGCACCAGCATTGATCAACCCAAATGGCATTTTCCGATATGCGTATGTGCCCCATTTAGTTCTGAATGTGGTTTTCAACTGGTCATCAGGACGTACTAGCACTTCATTATATCCTGAAAATCCATCTAAGAAAGACATCAGTTCTGAGCCTGCTACTGCCTATAGTATTTGTTCCATAGGTGGAAGAGGAAAATTGTCTTTTTGGCAGGCTTTGTTAAGATTCCGAAAATCGATGCAGATTCTAATATCTCCGTTTTTCTTTCTAATGGGTACCAAATTGGAGACCCATTTGTAATGTCTGACGAGGAAAATTATTCTGGCTTTCAATAACTTATTTAGCTCAGTTTTTATCTGATTTTCTAAATTGGGGTGGATTTTTCTCAGTTTTTGTTGGATAGGTTTTTCGTTATTGATCATAGGAATAGTATGTTGAATGATAGAAGTGTCGTATGTCTTTAGTTCATCATAATTCCAGGAAAAAACATTTTTATATTGTCTCAAAAGATGAATATACGCTAGTTTTTCTTCAGGGACTGGGCCGAGGCCTAGGTTAACGTTTTGCGGTTTATCATCAGTCCCTAGGTTTACTAATTCATAGTTCAGAGTTGGACTGTAGAGCATTGAATTGGTAGACCTTTTAAACCGATTTTTCAAATCGTATAAGTCTTATAACTTAACCACCGATTTAGGTATAGCATTATCAGTGCTATTTGGTTGTATTTGTCGGTCGTGATGGTCTTCGTCAATTATTTGATTGGAGTAGGATCCTTCAGAAGTGAGGAAATTTACAATATCAGGATTGTCATTGAATACTCTCCAATTTGTAACATTGTTAGGGATGGACGGTCTAAAGATTAATTCTATTGAGAATCTATCTGGACTAAAATCTTCAGAGGGAATAAGCTTAGAGGCTACGTTAGTCAAAAGGTTTGCGCTTGCATTTCGGAGTCTTGGGATTGAAGAAATATTAAATGCTATGAAATGCTCAGTCAGATCTTGTACTAAAGATTGATAGTGTTTTAAATGACCAGATAAGAAATGTATAGTGTTACGTACTTGTTTGACGATAATTTCAGAGTCTCTGAAGACTTGAAGATACTTGACATTCAACCCGATTTCTTTGTACAGGCATTGCACCAAGACCTCGTATTCTGCTGTATTGTTTGTGCAATCGAATTTGAGTCTGCATGTAAGCATGGTCTTATTTCCTTCTGGACTAATCAGAGCGCATCCTACTCCTGCTCCTTTAGATTTAGAGCCATCAAAATATAATTTCCAAAACAAAGATGTATTTATAGGTTTATCTAAAAAATTAACACACTTTGAACTATCAGTTTGGGAAAAAATTTCGGTTTGGGACAAAACTAAATTTTCTAAGTAGGGTGATGTGTGAGCATTGAAATTGCCGAGAAAAGAATCTACCGAGTAATTGCCTATGATACTGTTGTTATAAGCTATTTCTTCATTTTCTCCTTCCAATTAAGTTACTATGTATTTCTCGTGTAACTCTCGTTCAACCTTTATTTGATTCGGTTTACCGTTGTAGGGTAACCACATGTGCGACCAGTCGGTAGCGAAGTATCCATGGAGTTTCTCAGACCAATCTCTGCTAAGAATTAGGCCATAGAATTCTGGGATATCAGCCACTAAAATGTCAATAACCTGACATATCTTCGGATTGGATGATAATCTTATGGTTACTTGATTAAGTTCACCAGTCACTTCGACTTGAGATCGATCGAGTTGAACTATGTGCACTGTGGATTTTTGTGGTTGAACATTTAACTTGGCACATGTTGATCTGGGTGAAATATTCGATGAAGCACCAGAATCTATCAAACAATTGTGCACATTTTTGTTGAAAATTTCATAAGTGAGAAGAAACAGGAAAGTGTGAGATCTTGATCTTCCTCCAATTAAGGCGATTTCATTTGGGTCAATCTTATTGATCGCGTTAGTTGGAGGTCTTCCCATGTTGTGGGAAGCTTGAGAGATTACAATAGTAGGCAAAGAAGCAATGGGTACGACATGTAATTCTTTCATCATTATCTTTTGTTGATGTTTCAATTTGCTCAATTCATAAAGGGTAATATTAGCCTTAGTCTTTCTCATACCATCTATAATATTTTACTCCATTTCATCCGACACTATCAATGTTTTTGATGGAGTTGTTTGATCTGCTTGGACTGGGCTAGATTGAGTCGCTTTAGTGGTTGTTTTATTTGTTGCGAATTTATCTTTTGTTGCAGGGCTTGCGTTCTTCTGCTTAGGGGTAGTTTGGGGAGGATCAAGCTGGTTTTTGCTTCGTGTTCTAACTGGAATACTTCTTGATATTCTTCTTGTGGGAGGATGAAATCCCACATTCCTTGTAATTCCACAACTTCTTCGTCATCAGTCTGCCCTTCAATGGAACTTTCTTCTTCTTCTTCTTCCTTGGATTCAGCATTTGAAATGGCATTGGGTGGTTTTATATCCGTTGAAGGACCTCTTTTAAAATCTAAATAGGGATTTTTGAAGAAGTTTCTGCTACTTGTTTTTTTATGTCAACCATCTCATTAGACATAGTATTTAAAACTTTCTGCAATCCTTCCAAATCGAAAGGGTCTTTCGCTTATTTCTTTTTGGAGTCTTCTTTAAAGGCGACTTTTTTAGATTTGCATTCTTCTATCGCGGATCTTCTTTCCAGGGCTATTACGCGTTTCTCTACTGCTATCGCCTATGTCATGTTTTCAACTAAGGTTGTTTTATTTGCTCTGTCCACGAAGATTCCTGTGTTTGATGGTAAGGCAGTAATATACCATTCACATCGTACTTCTTCGCTGGGTCAGGAAGCAGTAGGAATTTTGTTGAGAATTTTATTGAACTGTAAATTGAAATCTTTGATAGGTTCTATAGCTTTGGCTTTAAGATTGGATAGGTCGTTGATTAATGTTTCCATTGATCTGTCATCACCAAACTTGGTGAGGAACTGATTCTGGAAGATATCCCAACTTGTGATAGACCCAGAGGGTAATGAAAAGTACCATGACCCAACTGTTCCTTTCATTGTATAGGGAAAAAGCCGAACAACAGCGTCTTCATTAGTAACTCCATTGAGATTGATAGAAAGCATGAAATTGTTTATGTGTTCTTCTGCTAGCATGCCTACTTCTGGATTGAATTTGGGCAGCCATTTCTCAGGATGGGCCGGTATTGGGCTCAAGGGTGCAGGAATTAAAACTGCCCCAGGGTTGTTCCATGGAGACTGGGCCATCGTTGAGCTGATAGTAGAGGAAAGTGCAGAAGATGATCCCTGCAGCTGGGAAGATGAAGATACTATGATCGTAGATGATTGAAGAGGGGTTGTGGGAGTTCCGGTAGACGGATGGATGATGGTTTGGGATGGAGGCGTGGGTGGTTGACTTCACGGTGAGGTAGTTGAAATGGATGATGTAGACGAAAGAGTCTCACTGTCAGACTCTAGCGGTAATTTCCTCGCTCTTTTCCTGGTGGGAAGACGCAACTCAGTTGGCTGAATGCCAAATTTTTCACTCTTTAACCTGGTTAGGGGATGAGCAGGATTGTATTGCAAAGTGGCACTGCTTTGAGATTTATCAGACCTCTGAGGAGAAATGAAAAATCCCTGAAGTTTGTGAATCAGGGATTCCACTTCAGGGGGTTTAATGATAGATCAGTCTAAAATATTAGGGTGTGTAGCAGCGTTTGATACTTGAGCGACTTCTGACTCTAGAATTAAACGTACTGGAGAAGTAGGGGGAGATGATGAGGGCGATTTACTCTCAGAATGGTATTTAGATTTAGATTCAGGTGCAATTCATAGTTCAGCCCTCCTTCTAGTGCCAAATATGTTGAAGCCCTGAAACTCAGGTCGAAAACAAGGGGGATACTCACCCAGTCTGGACCTTGGTTGACAACTCCTTATCCGTTTGGTATAGTGAGTCCGACTGAGGATAATGGGACTAGTTTCCCAATCTAAGGGTGTGTGTGTGTAGAGTTGGATGTTGCTAATCTAAAGTTCATATCTGAGCTACTTTAGTCTAACTCTATGCTATTATAATCTAATGAAAACAACACATCTAATCTATGCTAACCCGGGATGTAATTCTTCTATTATGCGATCTAAAGAGATTTCAAATAATAACTGGTAATAAAGATTATTCAGCAATTATAAGAATAGAAACCAATTAAGATAAACTACTTTGCATAAAAAGTTAGGCAAAACAATTGTGAACAACATATCACATAATAAGTTATTCACACATTAAACATAAATAAATGGCTCCACCGTACAAAAGTGCCAAATGGCAACACAAACATTCATGTAATAACATATAAACAACTAAAAACTGTATATTGCTTTAAGAATATAAGTAGAAATGATCAAGAGATAAAAGTACCATTTATGACTGGTCCTACTCATATGCTTCAAGAAACAATGATTTATCTTTCCTTGTTCTAATATCTACTAAGAGTACAGAAGTGCAACATCAGTAGTAGATATCAAATGCAAACATCAATAAATCTCGATCCTTCCATTCATCAAAA
>APFE030173664.1:0-21090 GCA_000404065.3 Pinus taeda | reverse complement strand
ACAGAAGTGCAACATCAGTAGTAGATATCAAATGCAAACATCAATAAATCTCGATCCTTCCATTCATCAAAACCTCCTCTGAGGGTGCAAAAGTGCATGTTCTAAGGATAAGTTTTTTGACAAATTTCTGGACCCTTCTCTAAATGCATGAGAAGGATTTAAATACTATTAACTAAATAACTAATTACATAAATTTAGGATACGGTTTTTTAAATGACCGCCCTCTTTCTAAGCAAACTTATTTCTAAAAACCGAATCTAATTCCTAACTATTTCTGCATTTACTCCTTGATGTTGCAAGCATTCATGATTTGCCTGGGAAGAGTCGGCTGGTTTCTTTCCGCTTTTGTTTGAGTAAAGAAAATAGGAATGGCAAGTGCTGGCACTATTTTTTAGTAAATTAGAAGATATTTTTGGGGATCATCCTCTTTCCAGGTGATTTCACTACGTATATACTTGGTAACATCCCAAATTTCCCTCCATTTGCTTCTGCTTTTGATATCTTGGCTTTCGGACTTGCGAATGACTAAGCAAGTTAGGGACTTTGATTTCTGAACAATTTTCTGATGCGTTTTTTTTGTCTGTGGCGCCTTTTCCTTTTCCGGGCGTAATATTTTTCATAATTTTGTAAACATCCTATTTTTTGTGAGCTTTTTACTTGAGTGTTGGATCGCCTATTGATATCAGCATCTATTAAGTAATGCTCTGGAACCTGTGGTTCTGCCACATGTGGTATTTGTTTATGAGTGCATCTTTTCCCTGTCTCCGAGCATTGACGCTTTCCCCTTTTCCGTAGATGTTTCCTGCGCATTGCTCCATGTTGTTTCCTGTTTTTCATTCCTGCAGTTTACGCAAAGGAAAAAGAGTTACAACAATAAATATTGACACGAAAGCTCTAAGCTCTACGAATGCATAAAATAATTCCACCCATTGTGAACTGACTCTTCGAAAAACATAAAATTGTCCTTCATTAACACTTTGGCGTGCGTTCATTAATTTTGTTTAAGGCGCACGCCCAATTTTTGGTTTATGGACAATTTTTCTTGAATGTTGAGCTGAGAAAAATTTCCAATGGGCAGTTCGTGCATCTTGTATTTCATTATCGCGTTATCGCATTTTCGTCAAGGTCGCGATATCGCAGATCGTAGATTGCATTAATCACAACATCGCAATTATCGCAAGATCGCATTCATCGCAAGATCACAGATCATGTTAAACTATTGTGTGCTGCTTATGCAATGTTGCAATATGCGATGTCGCATATCGGCCATCGGAGAATTCTCAAGATCTTCATTTATGGGTGCTTCTTGATGTATGCGATGCGATGGATTTCGCGTCGCTTTTTTTCATTTTTTATAGTGCTCATAAAGAAATGTTTTACTCTCTTCTCGCGATGCGATATATTTCTAAGGAGTTCAATACAAAAAGGATTTTTATTTTTTTTTTTACTAAGGGTCCCCCCTTGTTTAATGTTATTGCTAACACTAAATAAGGAGGGGGGTTGCTGGTGGCCACAACAAGATGATTCAGACACAGTGAACTTCAACAGCAATTTGTATTAATACAGTATGATATTTTACAGCTCAGTCCAGAGAGAAAATCACCAACCCCAAATACATTCTATGGGGAGGTATATATACAAAAATGAGATAGAAAATATCTAGTTGATGAGTCTTCATGCAATAAATTTCATCACCAACCCTTCAAGCAAGTAGATGAAGGAAATAAATGCTGTAGTGATTGTTGGTATGCTAGCTATCTATTTTGTCAGAGAAATTTGACTTTTGGGACCAACTGAGTCGGCTAAGGCTGCGCCTTTAATTTGCCAATTTATGGGCTTGCTGTCCTAGTGCTTTGCTGAGTCACTGCTCTAACTTCCATCTACCTGTTGCCTTTATGTTTTGTTCGGTGCCTGCGTACTCAACTTTGCTGACCTGTAGCTGACCAAAATCTGAGGCTAAAAAAAGAGGAAAAATACCGAAATTACCTGGGCAAAATTTCCAGACTTGCTTGCCACCAATCCTCAGGAGGTAGCTGATGTCTTCTTATCTTTATGAGTGTTTCATCAGCCTCTGTGTATCTATAAAAATTGGGTGGGACCTCAAACAGATGATTGATTTCATGCTCAATGTAAAATAGGTTTTCCAATTTGTCATAAAGAGATTGTCCAGAGGGAGGTCCTGCTTCTTCTGAAGAACTTGAAGATGCTGTAATCTGATTTGCAACATAGTTATTGATTCTGGTAGTATATTGTTCACAGGACAGTAATTTTCTAGCACTAGTCAATAAGCTGGGTAATCCTCTGGTCTACAATGTTGTCATCTTCATCTTGAAGTCATTTATTTCTGCATGCATTTCCTGGCACTTTCTCTCTAGAGTCTACACAAAATTTCTCATGGTCAGCACCTTTTTTGTTGTCAGAATTGTATATGTCCTGCTATTGATGTCTAATGCTGCCAACTCCTCTTTGGTATGAGTGTTCAGGAAATGAATCATTTTATTGGCTTGCTCGGGCATATTTCCCAATGCTTCTCTAGCCCTCTGAGTCTCAAATTGAGCTAGGCCTATCAACTCTATTTGTTCATGTATGGCATGAATTGATCGCCATTGGTAAGTGATTGCTTGGCCAATCTTGGCCCATAGAATCTTTTTGTTTTCAGCTAGTGTCCTGTCTAAGGTAAGCTATTTTTCTAAGGCCTTTATTTTGTTGTCCAAGGATTTTATTTCTCTTTGTTTCTCAGCCACTGTCATCTTGGACTTTTCATAGCTTGCCTCTAGTTTGGCCAACTTTTCTTTGGCCTCTTTCACCTCTATGACCTGAACTTCTAGTTATTTGACCACATCCATCATCTCTTCCATACTCATGCTAGATCCTGGTCCTGTTGTTGTTGCCGCTACTACTGTTGTAGCATCTATAGTTGATGTAGTCATTGTGGATGCTGAAATGACAAGAGGGGTTGCTACTGCTTGTGTGGGAGGAACAGTGACAATAGTTGGGGCTGTTTGAGGGGGCTGGGAGGTCGACTCTCCCTGCTTGCCCTGCAATTCCTTCTCCAGCTCTTCCTCCATTTGTATTATTCTTTGATTCATCCTCATGAGCAGATCCATGGTATCACCAACTTCTTTTTCTTGCACAAGTTCTGCAGTTTGAGGGTGGATAGTTGTAGGCAACTTTGCTTGTTTTCTGAGTGCAACAATATCATCTTCTTTCTTCTTCATAAGGGCCTTGATGCCCTTGGGATCCTTAGGATCATGCCCTAGATCCACAATAATTTCCTCCAATGTTTTTATTTGTTTATCTTAGGCCGAGGAAGACATTCTCTCCAAATCCAATTGAGTATTTGTATTTTTCAATGATTCCTTTAGTTGATGTGCCAGCATAGCCTTGTCTGCTAGAGTGGCATAGACCATTTCACCTGTTTGCTTATGTATCTCTATTTAATCCATTGGGTATATGTCCTTGGAGAGGACTTCCAGGTTTGTCTTTATGTAATCTGCAGCTATTTTGGGCTGTGGAACTTTAGGCTTAAAATGAGTTGGAAACATCTTTTCCTCCTTGTTGTCATAAGCTGCCATCAATCTTTGTTGTTTGGAGGGTGTTGCTTTCAGGAACTGATCATACAGTTGTATTCTTAATAGCTCATTCTGGGCCTTGATTTCCATGAAAGTTCCTTTAATGCCAGATGGTTGTTTGCTTTGTTGTCTAGAGGAAGACACCTTTGTACTATGCTGCCTACCTTGCTCCTTCTAGAATGAGCTGGTAGCTATTTGCTAGCTTGTTTCTTTCTCCCTCCTTGGGTTCTCTATGATTTCTTCACTAATCTCTTCCTCAACTTGAGGATCAATTCTTTGCCTCTTGGCTTCAGGTTGTTGTGCTGACCCACTTGGAGGTGTGGTCTCTTCTCTATCCCGTTTCTTACCTCTTTCCTCATTAAGAGGAGTCTGTAAGGCTGGAATCTGTGATGCCTCAGCCTGCTGTGGAGGGGCTTGCCCTTGACTATACTCCTTAGAGGTGGTAGGCTGTCCTGTTCCTGTTTCCTGCTCGGTATCCATCACTTATTTTCCTTTTGTTGTACCTGTTGCTGATATAGATGTTTCTTGGGTAGCTTGTGAAGCTGCAGCAGTGGATGTGCCCTCTCCAACTTGGTGTGGCAGTTTGAATGTTACCCACTGAAAGAATCCAAGTCAAGAGGTTTTTCCAAATCTTTGACATTTTGCTCCATTATTTCTTCTTCAGTGAGTTCTGAAGTTAATGTGCCTTGTACTCACTCATCTTGATTATCAAATTTCTCAATCTGTGGGAGTTTATAATGTTCATATGATGTCAGCCTATATTTTACTTTTCTGGCACTGATAAAGCCACCGGGGTCATCAGGGACCCACCAGAAACTCCTTTTTAGTTTGAGTTTCTGCCCCAGTATTTGGTTAGCATCTTGCCAACCCTCTTTCTTGTTCATAATAAAGGGGCCCAGATGGTTTTGAATTTCAGGCGAGCTTTCTTCTTGGCACTATGAAAATGAGTGAGATCTGAATTGATGAGTTGCCTATAATATTCCAAGGCAAACAGTCTCATGGGTACATATCTTGGGAGCTTGTAGGGACTGAGCTCATAGCCATAGATCCTAATGACAATGTGATTTTGGTAGAGATACAAATCGCCTATTTTGTAGTTCTTGGACAACTACAATATTTCTAGCATGTCATATGATAATCTAGGAGGAGGAGTTCTTTTCAAGAGGCAGGAGACTGGGCAAACAAATTGGTCAATAAACTCACAATAGGAGTAAGGAGAGTTTTGGACCTGATGGAAGATTGATGACCAAAAGATAACAGACCTTCTTTCACCCTTTGCATCCAACTTCTTGATGGGACATTGGAAGCAATCTGGCTGATTATACATGAACAAATGATAGATATATGATGAATATTTGAAGACTCCCTCCCTATCCAGCTTTACTAGTTGGTCATGGATTTTATTTGCAATGAACTTGGCATAGTTGTACTTGACAGCAAGGGGCTATCCTAGGCTGTATGCAGACAATAGGACCAACATTGTTTCATCAATGTGCTCACTTGTTTTGAAACCTAGCACAGAGGATATCATATCTACAAGCAGTTTTCCTACTTCATTGAAATTGACATATAAGAAAGGAGGTGGCTCTGTAGGCTGGCGGTTTGCTCTCATGAATGTCTTGGCAATTCTGGCAATCTTAGAGCTGGAGAGTTTGGGGCCTTCATCAAGCAGGTATTTCATAGAAAAAGGGACCAAAAGCAGAGTCTGCTTGAAATTTAGCATTTGGTTAATGGAATCAGGAGTGATATGGAAGAGTATGCTCCCAGATGGAGACTTGACATCTCTTTGAGTTGGGTCATAGTTTTCAGCACAGAGGTGAATTATCTCAGGGAAAATATTTACAGAGGGCAAGAAGTAGATGGGAAAATTTGATTCCCAAATTCCATACATGTCACTATTGCTCAAATAACTATTTCTCAGCTGACAGAAGGTCTGTAAGTGGTTTATTTCTCCAACCAAATCTTGAATGAGGTAATCCCTATCAGCTAAAGGCAGTGCTTCAAGCTCTTTGTTAGGTGCATTGATAGGAGCAATGTTTAAAGTTGCTGGAGTGGCCATCTTAAAGTTTTTCTGTGTTTGTATTTGGGGTGAAGATTAGTGGAACAATAGACTAAGGAAAATTGCTTCTGAGGATTTGTAAAGGAGCTGGAAAATGAGTTGAAATGAGGCAGTAGTCTTCACTGTCTGTAGCTTATGACAAAAGACGCAAATTTACCGGCTTCAAATAGGCTTCTCTTCTCTTTGATGAATTCATTGGGTTGATAAGCTTGCGAGGGCAAATACAGAGGGAATGGGGATTATTTAAGCCCAATGGGTGAAGTTTTTGCAGAGGATTTTGGCAAAAGGGGTCAATGCACGGTCGTATGAAACTTCTGCCGGTAACACGAACTTTAAAACAATTTTTAATAGTGAATTTGCAAGTGGGCATGGGTTCACGGGGTTTTCTTCAAACAGGGGGTTAATCAGTAAATTTTAGGTAGCATTTAGGTGCATGAGTGCCTTTAGTTTGGGAGCTTGCAGAGTTTCAAGCAAGTAAAATGGAGAGAATGGCGAAAACAGGGGTAAACAGGTGAAATTTAGGCAAATACCTGGTTTTTATAGCGACGAGGGTGTTGAGTTGGTGCAATGGTGAACAATGGAGTTGAAATTGTAGGCGGCAGCGACGTGATTGCTTGAATTTGAACTTTGGTGGTAAAATGACATAAAACAGTGTGCGTAGCTCTCCAAACTTTGACCAATGACAATGAAAGAAAATGGTCATTTCGCATGTTTTTATGAAATTTGGGACTTTTTGGTGCTTTTGGTGCTCTTTTGAGATGACATCAGCATGATGTCATTTGGCAGGTAGCGGGTACGGTGCGATGACGTGGGTGCTGACTCGGATGATGACGTGGCAGAGGACACATTGGCGGGGTGATGACACGAGAGGGTGATGTGGTAGCGGCACAAGGCAATGGCGGGCCGACGTGGACGTGTTGTCACAGTGACGTGGTGCTGACATCAGGTGTCAGAGGGCGGTTTATGGTATTATCCCGCACCACCTTTGGCCCTGGGCGGTATTGGGGAGGGGGGCTCCGATCACGCCGGGAGAACAGCAGGTGGCGGGGGTACAACAACAAAACCGCCCATTCCCCGGATACTAAACACCAGCAGATCGGGGTTTCAAAAGAGGCCGCCCACCATTAGATCTATGGCATGGAACATCGAATGGTGGACGGGGCAAGTGGAGCAACAGGCGGTTAGGCACGGGACCCGCCGGGACATAATATTTAAATGTAAGTGGGGGGAGGGTTGAAAAATTTGGTTAGTGAGGGTTAATGTGGTTATGCGCGGGGATATAGTTTAATGTTTGATTAAACAAAAAACTTAAATAATGAGTGGGGGGGGGTTGGACAATGGTTATTAACTTTAACCAAGGTTAAATTACTTCAATGGTTTCTAGGATGCCGAAGGGTTAATATTAGTCCGAAGTGGACTAAATATTTCCCAAAACTATGTTATATAGCTATATTACTATGGGGTGGGATATTTAGTAAACGTTTTGGGGTTTTTACATAGCTTCTTGTAGAACTAGGGGTGGGGAAGTTACTTAGGGAGATAAATAATAAAATCAGAAGTTAATATGACTTTGTGGAGTGAAACTGTAGGGGAATATGCTAAGTTTATGAAGTGAAACTTAGACATAGGAAATGAATGGGGTTTGGAATGATGATGTTTACACAAGAAATGTGGTTTATTTTCCTTGAGTAAACTCAGAGTTTGATTTGGCGCTTGTCGTAGAATGAAGTGAAACAAGACTATTGGGCAGATCCCAAGGTCCTTGAGGGGATGCTAGTTAGAGATTTATGGGGGAATGGAGGGGGATTAGTCATGCTTTCATTGTTTATACAACCAATCATTTCCTTGGTACTTGTATTCTTGATGAAATGGATCCTTCTTGACAAGACAAATAATAATCACACACTTGCTTCTGCAACCTCAAACTACCTACCCAGCCTAATACACCTAGCATTTTTTCTTCCTTTGGATTGGGTGCACTTAAACTGGCAACCCCTGATTGTCTTCTTTTATTTTGACTTCCCTCCTATCTAAATGTACCCTTATCTCTTCCAAGGGCCCAGATTAAGTAGTTGGGCTCCTTAATTTCTCTACCTATCTACTCATCTGCCAAGCTTGAACTGTTTGGACAGATATTCTTTCTCTATTCTACAACGGCAATTCAAACATGGCATGGTCCAGACTGAACTGTTGGGCCATCCATCAAATGTAATAAGCAACAGTATCTCCACATGGTGAACGTTGCAAATAAGATAACATTGAAATTTTGACTAGCCACTTTCTTGGTCTCTTGGTTTGGGGTTTATTTTAACTCTTTTTTTCTTCTGACCATCATTTTCTTTCCTTTTGATTATTCTTTTAAGGCATACCCTCTTTTCATTTTTAATTTTCTTTGTCTGTATATAAAATATGGAACCTTTGCAGTATGCAAGGATGAACATATTTAGCACTTCCACTGTCAATCATGAAAGATGAAACCTATTAGTATAGGAACCTAACAGAAATCAAGCAAGCAACACTCACACAAGCGAATACACAAAAAACAACAGAAATGCTAAAAAAGACAAGTTGAGGCCTCTTGCCCATGAATAGCTAAGTTGGATGTGTTGAAGAGTCCTAGATTTGATGTGGGATGTTAGAGCTCCAAGTCAATGTGAATGAATGAGTTCTGATGCATCAAATAACCAAGTTTTGTCTCAAGACACGCATGCCACAAATCTAGGAAAAAATTACACTTGGAGGGAAACTTCTAAAACAACTTTGCATGTAACCCCCGGCTGCTAAAAATAGCTCCTTGAATAATGGGATGCCTTTTGCATTTTGTCTCTTTGTATTCCAGGAATATCAAGTCATGCATGCATGCAAGTCAAGTTTCCTCGGTTCTGGGTGGAACTAGTCAATCGGATTGTCCTTGCATGATAGTGCGCAACTGCTTGGGAAAAATGTGCATTCTTGACTATAAGTTGGGCTGACTGCCCAAGGGGATTGCACAATTTTTGGGCCCAGCAGCTGATTGCTGCCCAGATTTGAGCAAATCCTAGGCTGAACCACCTATTGATGGGAAAAATTGCACAAATCCTGCTGGGAGGGTTGGCTGGTAGGATTGCACAATCTTGGAGACCAGTAGGCAATCAGAGAGGATTGTGTATATCCTAGAGGGAAAGGCTAGTTGTTGTCTAGGAATGTGTAATTTTCAAGGGGAAGCTACTCAGTGTGTATCTAGACTAAGTCTAGGTAAGCAACTTGTGAGGGGAATGGATCGATTATGATTGACAAGATGCCTTTGTGCAAGGAAAACACTGAAGCTTGAGTGCTTTAGGAAGCAAGACAAAGTATTATGTAAGGTTGGTAGGGAGGCTCTAAAACAAGCTAAGGAAAAATTTTGGAGGGTGGTTTTCGCTGCTACAATACTTGGCAACACACTGGTAGAACTCCAGCTTTGTGCATAGACCTTGTTCGTGAAAAGAAAGTCTAACACCTCCAGAAGTATTGTTCAGTTCTCAGCTCATCTTGGTTTCACACTAACATGATTATAAGATGTATCATCTACCAAGCCCTTGGTCAATTGACACACATTCCAAGCCAAGGCAACACAGTTGTTGTGATTGAGGTTGAGGGGCATATAGGTGCACAAACAGTATAGTCGTCAGAGTCTTAGTTTCATCTCTAGTGTTGCTCCACTGCCAGCAGGCCTGGATAGTACCCTGGTGGAGTCACATAGAAATACAAGCATGGATTTGCTGCTAGCAAGCCTGTTCAGTACCCCGACGGATTTACTCGCATCACCTCCCTACGTAGGAAGTCTTTCTCTTCTTTCGCCTTATTCATTTTTCATTTTTCATTTTCATTTTTTTCATTTTCATTTTCATTGTGCATAACACTTATTCATTTCAGAGGTGGAAGAGGGATCTCGACTTATTGAGAGAAGAGGAGGTTGTTCTTGCAGAGAAGTAGTTTATTATATCTCTGATGTGCCTGTTAAGGTTTTCCCCCTAACCTTACTCTACTTGACTGAGCTCGCAAGGGTTAACCCAAAAGCAATCGACTAGAGAAGTTGACACTAGTTACCATGCAAGCATTGTGCTTATACCAAGGTTATCTTTGAAGAGTACATATTTTCCTTCTACGTATCATGAACTAAGAGTAACAAGTTAATCATAGAGAGGCAAGATGACAAATAACCGAGTAGTGATAGCTATACAAACCCTCTTGTACTTTACCAAGCTCATTTCATGAGTCATGCATGGTTTCATGAAAAACTAACCTATGAATGAAACAAGAGAACAGACTAAAAATCAACAAAAAAAGCAAGAGTGAAAGCAAAAATGAAAGCGAAGCAAGTAAACAAACAAACAAGCAGACAATGTTAAAATTGGCAACTAGGGCCAAACTCAAAGTGGGTCATCTTATTTATGGTAGCTGATGTTTTTATTGGATCCCTCTCATCGAGAGGTGTAGGATTAATCTAAAGATAATCTGATTCCAATAAGTATTTATGAAGCTATGAATTTATTTGTGTTATAAGACAAATTGTCAAGTCGGCCAGCGACTTGTGTAGGCTCAAAAGCCTAATAGTCATGTCTATTCATCATCTACGTTTTAGTATAAATAGAAGAGGACTTGAAGTCATTTAGACACATCCTCTTCATGTGATCTCTTCCTCTCCACGTCTTTGGGTTTTTGGAAAAGGAGAGACACAAAAGAGAATATTTTGGTCAAGCATGAAGCCCTAGCTAATCCAATGCAGTCAATTACCTATACTGTTCATGAGGAGACCTTATGCGCTGTACATGGAGACCTTATACGATGTACATGAAGACCTTATACGATGTTCTTATACGTTGTTCTTGGAGACATTTATATGCAGGGTAGAGAACGTGATGCCCTAATCTACTACCATAATCCATTCTCATAAGGAACAACTGCAGTCATAACCACAGTCAAGCATGGAAGAAGCCGTAGTCATAATTGTTGTCAAGTGAGGTAGCCATAGATCATACATGAAGGAGCTGCAAACTCAGCATACCTATGTTATAATGGAAGTATCCTTGGATGAAGGAAGTAGAGAAGGATATATGTGATCTGAGCACATCTATCTCAGACAGATGAGGCATAAATAACTTCAGATAAGGACACTATGAATGAATCATCCTCGGATTGTTAAGTCAATAAAGATCATGTTGGTAACATCATTACAGTAATGTATATCTATGCTAATTCAATAAGTCTACATGATATGATAAACCCTCGGCAAACTTGCAACAGTCTTGATGTGCTATGATCACAACAGCTATAAACATTGATTTTGTAGATCAATGATCTCAATTTTAGTTGGATGAAGAATATGTCGGTATATAGATCTCGAAGACATACATCTTGTACAATAGAGACTTGAAGTATTAGATATGCAGTGATGAAAGAAATAATGATCACCTCTGCAAAGAGTGTTAGTCTCATCAAAGGTAAGTGACAAGGATCATAATCTTACAGTACTTTAAGGTGCAGTTATGATCTCAAGGTATGAAGATCATCTCAGCCTCTAGGAACAGTCATGGTGTATAATCATGTCATCAAACCAGTGATGAATGATGATGAATGAAGCAGCATGATGATGTTAGATGCAGCACAGTGGGCATGATAAATAATGAGCTGCATGATGATGAGAGCAGATGAGAGAAGCTCAGTCATCTAGGTTCAACATTGTGACAGTACAACATGGTCTCACACGGTTGTGTGCAGCAAATGGACAAAAGGCAACACTATGATAGGTGAAGGAGTAACCTTAGAGAATCAGTTGAAGCAATATATCTTCAACTGGTCTCATGAGATATCAAAAGTCAAAATATTGACTTCTATTGTAAATGTACTATCTCCCTCACTTTCTTTGCTGAACTTTGAAGAACATAAAAGAACAATTGATCAAGGGTTTCCCCACATTGGGGTTTGTCCCTGGCTAGCACGACATCTTGTGTTCTCTTGTCTTGGCTTGTCTTGTATGATTTATGTTTATGTTCTATCTGCAATTTACTTTGATGTTGATGTGATTGCTAGTATGGGAAAAATATTGAGCTAACTATGAAAATTGAAATAAATTGCACTAGCATATAACATACCTAAAACTAGCATGGTATCAAAGCTGAGGTGAAGACAATGCCCAAGCAAGAGTGAAAGAGAAATCACCAAAAACAGTTGGGACAGGACAAAAGGATCAATGGGATCGTCATCCCTCTTCTAATTCACCAAGGGTGAAGTCGAAGATGAGAATATCATCAGAATGACGCTGCAGAATGTGGCCTACCTAAAGATCACTTCATTGGAAGATTGGATCTCAGGGTGGATGGAAAGGCAGATAACTAGTTCGACAATTATGCGAAGGAGTGTCCGAATGGAAGGGACACATCACTTGATGATGATAAAAATAGGGACATCTTCAATTATTAAAGGAATGACAAGTAATGCAGGTCATCAAGGAAATTGCCAACTCTTCATAAAAAGCAAGGAACCCCAGGTAAGAAGAATCAAATGTTCTACCTGATAAGATAAAGAAGATTTATCTTGTATTGGCCCTTTCCTTCAGATTCTTTGGGAATCTGGCTTATTGATTGTAGTGCTTCAAGGTACTTCATTGGATAGATGGGTGCACTCTCTAATTTGGTATAGATGGAAACAATCGTGGGATTATACATGGAGCCGATGCCACCTATCCCGAAAAGGGTGTAGGGAATGTTACCCCTCAATTGAATGAGGGTAACTCAATTCATTTACAAAATATCTTTTATGTACCTAATCCTGGTGTCCATTTCAGCAATGGAAGTCAAAGGTTTCAGGGTGGCACTCATCGATGGAAAGGTATGTAATTGAAAATAGAATTTTCAAAGATGTTTTTGAGTTTAGGGTTGTATTAAATTACAGGAAGTCCACTGGGGACCATGTCCATTGACATGCAGCACCAAAGGTCTGTGAGTCAGATGGTGACAAGTATGTCTGAATTCAAAAAGAGCATGAAATTACATGTCTGAGATGTACCGAAGGAAAATCTTACAAGGGTACCATTCCCCTCATGTAGTAGCTCCACAGGTCTAGAACAGCCTGAGGGGTTTGAGATTGATGATCAGGAATCTCACGTATGTAGGTGGAAGAAATTCCTCTATGGCTTGAAGCAAAACACCCCAGGCATAGTATGAGAGGATTGATAGCTATCTGATGAAGCTGAGATTCACTAGGAGTGAAACCGATCCAAACCTTCCGAAGGTTATGGATGATAGACCTCTTGTACCAGCACCTTATGAGGATGACCTATTTCTGACAGGTGCAGACCCTCTCATTTGAAGAAGTAAGAGGGAGTTGGATTTCGAATGTGGAATGATAAACTGCTAGCCTGTGACTACCTCAAGGATCTTAATGTTTAGAAGTTACATGGTAGTGATGTCAAACCAGATTTGGGAAATGCCTCTGAGTTTCATAAACTCATTCGCATTGATGTTCTTGGTGAAATTCTGTCTAGACATATGTTTTGCAGTTAGCATGGTGAGCTCATATTTGTTTGAGCCTCACTCGGTTGGTGCCAAGAATCCTCTAAGATATATTCAGGGCACAATCTCCCATTGATTGAGATACACTACCGAAAATATGAAACTGCATAATTATTCGAATGTTGACTAGGCAGGAAGTGTGGAGGAACACTAGATCACTTCTCAATGCTGGATATCTTTGGATTCTACTTCGATGTCATGGACAAGCAGGAAGTAGAAGTCGAGACCGAATACAGATCTATGAGTATGATCTTGTATGAAGTTTCCTGGTTGTGGAAGCTCTTGAGTGAGCTATTTGTACACATGACGAATACCATTGTGATTCTCTGTGACAACCAGAGGTGGGATTTGATTATTGAGGAATCTCGTATTCGATGATTGCTCCAGCAGATAGACATCAGATACTGCCTTATCTGGGATATGGTAAGTCAATTAGAAAGGAAGCTCCATCACGATGAGATGATGTACAGGTCGCCACACTTTGTCAAAGCCCTGGGGGAAAGATCAAATCTATGATTTTCCTGAATGACTTGGAGTCGTCAAGAGTCCCTTTTGAAAGCTTCTTGCATGTTGCATACATTGAGCTTTGGGAGCTTTGGGAGCTCTCGGGGCTTGGGGTAATTACTAGAGCAACATATGACCATAGGGTGACTCACCATCCCTTGTTGGTGCACTTTGTACAGGGTAAAAAGTTCAACCTTCCCCTGTGACACCCCTTGGTGACTATGGAACAAGATGATTCACTCTCCTGTGGATAGGACGATTCACTCTCCTGTGGATAGGATGATTCGCTCTCCTGTGGACAAGATGATTAGCTCTCTTATGGGACAAGATGATTCACTCTCTTGTGGGACAGGATGATTCGCTCTCTTGTGGATAGGATTATTCACTTTCCTGTGGACAAGATGATTCGGTCTCTTGTGGGACAGGATGATTTGCTCTCTTGTGGATAGGATGATTAGTTCTCTTGTCGAGGCATCCTACTCATGCAGTTCAGGACTCGTGGGAAGTACCTCTCATCTGATCATGAGCGGGGAAATGAGGATAGGGACCATAGTAGTACCGAAGGACGCATTGTTGTATCTACCTACTCCCAATGCTAGGATGACCTTCTGTTATCTCAAAATCAAAACCTGATAGGTTGCTATGATCAGGCAGACTTCAAGTAACTATTTCAAACCTACTTCGGTTGAGGCTTAGCCACCTCAACCTGAGAGGGGTCTCTCAAAGGATTAATGACTTTTGATTATGAGTGAGATGGCTAACTCTTATGAAACAAATGTGAAAATATGAGTGGTAGAAACACAATTAGAAAGTATCCATTGGGTTTATGGAGTCAAATATGCTTAAATATGATAGTAAGGTTAGCTCTACATAGAAGTCAGGGAATTTAGAACTCAATGCATGTAGAATACACCAGAAACACAAAGAACCAACACATTTTACAAATGCATGAAGGAAATTAGAGCACTGTTAGTGATTTCTAAGTAATCACACATTCATAACACTGTAGATAATAGGAAGAGAAAAATACAAGACATTCAAAGCAACAAATTCTTTCTAATTCCTAAGAAGCAAAGCTAAAGTACTGTATTACTAAAAATAGAGTCTTTACATAAAGCCAAACATGAGAGCTTTTTTGAATAATTTTCCAACCCTTTGTACATCAGATGTTTTGCTATATATAGAGCTCTCTACATAACTGAGATTCCTCCTCCTGCATGAGGGGAACTCGAATTCATCTTATTATGACACCTATTAACACTTTAAACTAACTATTAAATACCAATAACTGCTAATTGGAAGTTCTAGAAACCTAATACAATTAGGAGTCTAACTCCACATCATGTTGGTGATAGTATTTATTACAATCAAAACTCGTTCTCTGAAAAGTGATCTCCTTCAATTTAGTTGTGGTGGATGTTTGAAGCTCCTTACTGGTCCTTAATGTCTTATCCCTTTACTACTGCTAAGAAGTAGGAAACTGCCCCTATTTTTCTGATTTTAGTTTCCTCAAGGATATTTGAAACCAATTAACCATGTTGTTCTTATTTAATTACCCAAAAATCTATTGGAGTGCCATGCTCTTCATGTGCTGTAAACCTTTTCCATATACCTGTGTGATGACAAAAACTCTTCAACATTGTTTGAAAAGTCATGGAATATACTAGCGGTGATGATTTGTATAACAAAAAGCTTATAGTTCATATATCTTTCTTCCACTTGTTTTGCCATTGTTGGTTGCTTACACATTGTGAATGATCCTTTTCTGAAACTCCCTTTCAAAGAAATTTCCCCTCGGTCACTCAAAATTAGTCGACAGAGTTTAATTATGCAGCTACAGCAGTTTAGTAGCGCGCATTAGACATCATCTACAGTAGTTTCGTAGCGCACTATGAAACTGTTGTGTAATCACAAAACATAGCTTTGAGCCAAAACTTGACTGTCTTGGGCCTCTTCATACTAAAATTTCCTTTGCAGCTGCTCTGAAGCTATTCAAAAATGAACACGTTAAATCATCAAAATTTGGGACTCATCCTTACCTGCTAAGGAAATATTTCTCGCTGGCTTAGCTAGATCTTCAAATCCTCAATTTGCCTTTTCATGACTCTGATCCCAGATCTCAGCTTTGTATTAACTTTTCTGATGAATACTGCTTCCTTTATTGCAGGAACTATCCAGGTATAGTATTGGGCATTACAGTCGACCACCTTGGGTATTGAAATTGTTTTGTCTTCCCACAGGGCCTCCATTTTATTAAAATGAGCTTCCTTGATTGCATGTTTCCTTGAGGCTTTCTTCAATCTAGCAATTTTGAGATTTACTAACCTCAACTTCTCTTTCAATTATTCAACACTATATTCCTCTTGAGGGATAATTGCCTTACCTTTATCATTTTTATGCAGTTGAGATGGTATTGCTGATGTAGTCATAGGTTCTTCATAAGCTTTTACTAACTCCTCTGTTTCATTTGACACTGGTAGCATCTCTTGTACCTATTTGAAGTACCTTGTCATAGGTATTCTTGGTTTAAAGACAAATTTAGCAACCTGATCATCAAACTTGAGCTTTTTCGAGGCTTTGATATTTTTGGTCTTGTCTTTACCTGATTCTATCAAATCTGCTTGAACCAAGGGATATTCTTCAATATTGATAGGTGGCAGTAAGTCATTCAAGTTTTCCTTTGAAACCAGGCTTTCCTCAATAACCACTGTCTTGCCTTTTTCTTTAGCTATCTGGCTTCTAGTCCTTCTGTCAGCCTCCTATACCAATAGGTTTCATCTTTCATGATTGTCTTGATCGAACTATGGAATATGTTCAAACCTTCTTTCTTGAGCAAAGGTGTTCCATATTCTTGAAAACCCAAAAAATCAAAAAAGTTAAAAAATGTAAAGAGGGTGTACCCTAAAAGAAAAATCAAAGGGTAAGAAAAATAAAGTGGTCAAAAAGAAATGAAAGAAATGAACCCCAAGCAAAAAAATCAGACCAAAGGAAAGTGTGCAAATCCAAATGCCACTACTACTCTATTTTGGTAATAAAACAAGTTGTGTGCAAGCTTGTCCAACCTTTGCCACAATTCATGAATAGAGTCAAACTATTTAAACTTGGCTTACTCATATTTCAATTTCATGTTATAGATTAGAGAATAAATATCTGACCAAACAGTTTAATCTTGGAAGATAAGTAGATAGTTAGAGTTAATAAAAGGTGCTCAACAGTTTAATCTGAGCCCTTAGATGTAATAAGGGTAGAATTAGATAGATTTTCCTTGTAAAAAGAAAAAATGTTGATGAGGGTTTGCAAGTCTAAATGCACCCTAATAAAGAAGAGAAAATGGTAATATCAAGTAGATAGGGTAGGTAGATGGTGCTGCAAAGTGTTATCTGGTGAATGATGCTGCTACATGTTTTTGATCCTTTACTTTCATCACAAGTAATAAAGCAGGAAATACGCTGGAAAATCACCGCAAGCAAAGTCAAACTCATTAACCTCCCTCATCACTTTCCCCTCAAAAGTTTTACTAATTTCCCACAAAGTACTAAGGTATTTGGAGATCAAAAGGGCTCAAGGCATTTCCTTGACCTCTGGAGGGACCGGACCGTCGGCCTAATGATCAAAAAGACCTAAGTACTTAAGATAATCCATCATTATAATCTTCCATGTTTAACTTTGTCCTAAGTAAAATCCTATTTTACTTAGGAAACTCATGCAAAATTCCATAAAAATCCCTCAAGATAACTTGCTATTCTAAGTTTAAGTGTTGAAGATAAAATATTGCAATTTACTTCAGAAGTTATCACTTTCTTAGATGTGAAAAAATATTTTGAGTTTCCTTGTCCTTTGCCATATTTTACATTTAACTCTATTATACTAAATCCCTAATAAAATACCTTATCCTAAGTATATAACTCCCTTTTTTATAAATATCCCAAAACCCTTATATTATATAGTTTAACCAAAGTAATTATTTTCCGAAAAATTCATTAAAACCCCCGCTTTATAAGCCCTTTGGTTAAAATTATCATTATATTATAATCCCGCCCTTATGGTAATTAAATAATATTTGTTTGTTACCATATAAATAAAAAACAGATATACAAAAACTTTAAACATGCCATATGTATGTTTAAATACAAAAATATGAATAAAACTTCTGAAACGTTTCGTGCCACCGTGGTTTGTCCACCTGGCAATCCCCACCCCGACTGCAAGTAAAACTCAGTGTTCTTTGTTTTTCGTTGAAATAGTGATTAAAAATCATCACTGAGCCTTACCAAAGGTTTTAAAACTATGTAATTGCTCCCTGAACCAACAAATTGTGCCAATTTCCTTCATTTTTTAGAAATCCCAACCGGCCTGTGAGTAAAACCAAAAACCTCCATTTTGAATCCACAAGAACCAAAATGGAGGTGTCGGCAGCTCTGAATATTACTCCACTGAATGCTCCTCACCGGTGATTTGAATGATTTACCCTTTGATTAGATGAAAGATTTCCAATTAAAGACCGCATTTTTGATGAAAGTCCCTATTAGAGCTATTGTCGCTGCAGAGACGAAATACTCATAAGGGCACGATCTTATAGGTTGTGGGAATCCAATCTCCCAGGATCTCATTCCCTTCAGTCAGTTTAATTCCCCAGAAATCATCCATTACTGCCATTCTAACTATGATCTGACTTAAAGAGTTGTAATATCCCCTGACCAGAGTGTTCTTTTCCCAATTACTCCCCAAGCTATCAATATGATGCTCCATTTTGAACCTGGTCAAAACCTCACTCCCTTGTCCATTGGGAAATTGCTTGAAAAATCTACTCGGTTGTCCCCTGAAGAGGTAATCAGAAGATCACATCCTTGGATAAAAAGTCTTAATACTAGTCATAAGATTTGTTTACTCCAAGATTGTTATCAAATCTATTCAAACAGAGGTTAGAAAGCATAACAGTTAAAGAGTATCAGTGGTTAAAGTGTATCAGGTAAAAGTCAGTGAAAGTTAAAACGAAGTTACAGAGCAGTCAAAGGTAAACAGTAAAAGTAAATACAGAAGGAAGTAAAATGGTAAAAAGAGATGATAATACTTTCACCAATATTGAGGTTTGTCTAAAGTGAAAGTAAAACAGTCAAAAGAGCAAGAAAGTAAAAAGATGAAAAAACATAACAAGAAGGAACATTTTTGCAGAAATTGCATATTTTAGTCATAGTTTTGCAGAAAATATTGTGATCAATACAAGATGAATTTTACAAAAATGAAGGAGGTTTATGTTCTTAAGAGGGCCATCTACAAAAACCTCTCTCACTGTTCTAATAGCCATTATGGTTTTGGAAATATTAAACAATGTTGGAAAGCACTTTTTGCAGAAAATTTCAGTTTAAGTCATCATTTTGCAGAGAGTATTTTGGCAAATCCAAAATACTTCATACAAAACTGAAGGAGGTTTTTGTTCCTAAGCTACCCATCTACAAAAACCTATCTCAGTTGTTTCACAGTGATTTTATAATGAGAGATACATGCACATCTTTACAGGTCATTTTTCAGACTCTGTAAAACTCTGTTTTACACATATTTTTACAGAGACTATTATGCATAGCTGGAGAGGAATTTTAGGAAAATGAAAGAGGTTTATCTCACCAACATATTGATATACAATA
This sequence comes from Pinus taeda, assembly GCA_000404065.3. Taxonomy (NCBI): domain Eukaryota; kingdom Viridiplantae; phylum Streptophyta; class Pinopsida; order Pinales; family Pinaceae; genus Pinus; species Pinus taeda. Next base: position 1,781 of record APFE030173664.1, on the reverse strand, counting down.
AACCCTTTCACTTTTTACATATCTATTACGGATTGAGAAATAAAAAAATATCATTGGACCCCAAGTTTGCAGAATTGTTGGAGCAGATTGCACAAAGAAAGGAAACAGTTAGTGACTTGGATGCCTCATCATCAACTAAGAGTTGGATCAAATTCAAATTCTTCTCTTTGTCATCACCTATCCATACAAAATAGTGCCAAATATATGCATTAGTTTGAGTGTCCTTTAATTAAGTTCTATTTATGTCAAATAGTTGGAGAGATTTGTGAACCAATTTTGATATTTTTTTCAAGATATTTTAGTTTAAAATTTGTATAAATACTCCACTCTTGGAAAGCATTTGGGGTGGATTCTATTACTCTGCTGTAACATTGAGATTTTCGGAATAAAAGCTTTTGGAGAAATTTACTTGTGGCTTACTGGATGACGATTTAAAGCACTGGACTTGTTGCAGGATTCATGTGTTGGACTACAGTTCAATAAGTGTTTCTACCCTTTGTCTGAAATTTTATATTAGTTTATAATACCATCTTATCCATTACTGAATAATTTACATAAAGGATTGAAACAAAATTTGCTTAATTGTACTCTGTTTTCAAATGTGGTTATTCTTAATGTTTTCTTCTAAATTAGTTATAAGCATGAATTCTTAAATGCTCCTGCTTTGCTAATTTAAACAATGTTGATTACTATAATAAAGAATCCTTCATTGCTCTTTGATTGTAGTCATTTCACTTCTTTCTTTTGAACATGGTGAAAGATTCTTAGTTGCCTTTCATCCCTTCAAGATCATCCCATCCACTTTAAATTTTAAGGATTGTTCTCTATCTAGCTATCTTGCCCTGTAATACCATCTTGTGTTTAGAATAGAAATCTAGTAAAGCCATCCTTTGACTCCATAGCCCAATGGACTGAAAGCTCTCAACCTTGCCCTTAGTTTGTGGATTCCACCATTTTCCCAAAACAAACTTTGAATCTATAACTAGCCTAAAGCCTTCTAAGAACATAGATAAATCATAAAGAGAGAGCCCTCTCTGGATGCAGAGTGGCTAGATTATGCATCTAAAAGGTTGGTTTGTGGTTACCTCAGGTATACTTTCCTCTTACACAACTTCTAGGAAAACCTGAGTGATAACATAGTGGCGACTCCACTAGGGACCTGAATAATTTGTTTGTTACTATTGTTTACTTTATAAGCTACAGACGGAGCTTGAAGTTAGCCAGGTAGCCTTTGAAATTCTCTTGCTTTGCAATTGCAGAAGTAAATGAATGTTTCTTCAGTCTATCTCCGGTCTAGTTTATAAATTGAACATTTGGTTTCAAATTCTTGATCAGTTCCTCTTGTCAAATAAGTCTTTAAGAAAGTTTAAATCTCATATCTAAAGCCTCTTAAAGAAATCATAGAAGTTGTTTTGAAAATTCATAAAAAAAAGCAAAATCATCATAAAATATCCAAAATTTGGTTTCCTAGAGAACTAACTTTTTCTTCAAAATTGTTTTACAGGTTTAGATCTGATTTATGATGGTGGACAAGGATCAGACACACAAAGGTTAAAATCATCCACCTGGCGACTCCAAAATTAATTTCACTACTAAGACTCCACTGGAGGAATGAACCTGAAAGAAATGTGTAAAAATATCAGGCTTTTAACTTGGATTGTTATCCAAGACATTATGTTATTTCTAAATTGATAGAGTTTTCTAATGTATATTGTATTTTAGAGAAGATTTTAGATTTATTTTTTATTATTTTCCTTTGGAAATTGTAAATATATATCATC
>APFE030173660.1:7651-30907 GCA_000404065.3 Pinus taeda | reverse complement strand
TAATCATCATCTTCAAATGCCATTAATAGTTTATATTCATTACCTCGTTGATCTTCATCACTGTTTGACAGTCCATCACTATCTTCATGAGTGTAGTAGCTTTTCTTATTTGCACCCTGTTTCTTGTTCCATCTAGCAGGTTCCTTTCCTTTATCCTTTTGAGGACATTTTGCAGCATAGTGACCAACTCTTCCACAATCAAAGCATTTGAAAGGTAACTTACCTCTGAATCTTCCAGAACCCCTTTGAAGATTTCTGACAAAATTTGATTCTTCTTCTTCTTCTTCTGGTGTATGACTTGCCTCATAGTATTCTCCTTTGCCTGATGCCTTGAAAGCAGCTTCTCTTCTATCTGATGGACCTCCCTTTCTCATTTCATAAGCAGTTAGTATTCCATGCAGTTGAGACATAGTAAGAGTTCGTAGATTTTCTTTTTCCTCTATAGCAGATACTTTAGATTCAAACTTGGGGGACAATGACCTCAGAACTTTTTCAACAACAATAGCCTCTCTTATTTCTTCACCCAAATTTTTCATACAATTAACAACTTCATCTACTCGAAGAAAATAGTTAGCCACATTTTCATCATTATACATCTTGAGAGTCTCATACTGAATCCTGAGAGTTTGAAGTTTGGCACGCTTTACCTGTTCATCTCCTTCATAGCTTGTGACAATTTTGTCCCATATCTCTTTTGCGGATTTATAGTGCATTACCTTCATGAATTCTGTTTGGGATATGCATCCTAATAGAGTACTGACTGCTTTTGCATTTGTTTCATACTTCTTTTTCTCACCTGCATTTGTAGGAGTAGTTGAAGGAAAAGAGTAGCCTGATTCTACAATGTCCCAAACTTCTGTACCAAGTGATTGAAGATAGGCAGTGACTCTTACCTTCCAATAGTTGAAGTTTGTCCCATCAAAGATCGGTGGCCTAATAGATGCTTCCCTCTCGTAGTTGCTCATGATGAAGAGATCTTCCTTCAAGCGATCAAGCTTCTTTAGAAGGACCTGCTCTGATACCAATTGTTGAAAATAATACTGAGAGGGGGGGTGAATCAGTATTATCAGGATAATTATTCTTTTTCAAAACAACCGTTGTACGCTACTTTGATTTAATAAAACAGCGTATGTACGCGATTATGCAGAAAGAAACCCGCGTATACAGAACATGCTTTTACTTTACTTTAAACTTTCAGATGATGATTGTTAGTCAGTGATGCAGAATCAAATAACAGAGCAAAAAGATAATCACACACAGAAACACCAGATATAAGGTGGAAACCCAATGTGGGTGAAAACCACCTGCTGCAATTCGTCTCTATCTTTCTTTAAATTAGAAACTTCTGTTTACAATGTACTGGTGCAGTCCTTTACCAGTACGCAGGCTGCAACCTGCAGAGAGCTACAAATCTTTCTCATTTTCCAGCTTTCCTGGAAGGGAGATACAACCCCCTTTGCTCTTGCACTAGCCAAGATACTAGTATGTAGGTGCTGGCCTACAGAAGGCTACAACCTTCTCTTCCAGGGACCACTTTTCATCAATTTTCAAACTGGATCCATGAACATCAAACAATCATAAAGAATCAACCAATCTCCTTTCCACCAACTAGATCTAAAGCAAGTAGATACTCCTCTGACAGTTGTACACAGAAAACTGTACCAAAAACCATATAGCAGAAACAGAACCCAAAACCCAGCAGCAATAAGCAGAAACAGCCAGATCACAACATAAAGCATATACGCAATTTTAACAGTCTGCAACTTGCGTGCATACGCCTCTGCGTATGGAACAACCTGCGTATACGCGGCTTAACTTCACCTAAACAACGTGTATACGCACCTTTGCTTCACTGAACCTGCGTACAGATCTATAAAAGACAATACACTCTTCCAGATATTCAATCACTAAATAACCCAGATCATCAGACTTATAGATCAGACAAGCGCCACATCAGGCAGATCAAAATCAACAGAGATACTATCATTAAGCTTAAAGATTATGACCCATGAATAGACCTTGTCCTTCCTTCAGATCCAGATCTGCATCACCATCCAATATACCAGCTCTAGCACTTTCTTAGATCTTCAATTATAATTCAGATAGTGATTTGCCACAAGATTTCCTTCCTCTTTTATAGTCCTAGGTCTTCCCCAATACCATGGTCCAAAACCATAACATTTCAATACCATGAACCCAAAAACTGTGGATCGGCACAATTGACGAGACGCCATGGTCCAAAACATAGGTTCAAGTTCCAAGATCTAACTGTCATGGACCAAAAGAGTGATCACCAACATATACGCTCTTTTGTAATGTATAACCCGCGTGTATACGCGTCTTTGTCTAGATGAACCTGCGTATATGTCTTTTTCTACTTTCTGAGTGCCTGATCTGAGATCTGTTACCAGAGAGGGTTGCCATCAAGGACAACACCTGTGCCATAGCTCCAAACCTGTGCCATAATGCCAACAAAAGGATCATGTATAAATATACAACACTCTATAGATACCCTAGAAAAAATATTTTATTTTTGTTGTATGTGAATGTTATAATAATGATACCTTATTCAAAATCGAGAGTTTTAGAAATGGATATATCTATGACATGTAGTATTTCAGGTCTCCTACAAGTTCTTCTAAATATACATGAATTCTACACAAAACCCTATAGGTGGATACTTGGATCCATACTAAAATGGTTATGGATACCTCTCATAATATTTTTATTGATTTGTTCAAAATATGATGATAAATTAGGGATATCGTGTTAATGGGCTCTTAAGTTGTCCCATGGTCCATACTCATAACATGTAAACCAATGGGGGCCAACATATTATGTAATAATACCATTCAAACCCACTTTAGCTTATTAGAAAGATATGAGTAACTGAAGTATTGAAATATCGTCAGATGTTTCTCAACAAATCACCAAGCAAGATAAGTGTTTGAAAGAGTGGATAGGATTGATACCAACATTTAGAAACACTAACAACATGCATTCATCGATGAGTTAATATTTAAGAGGTGAAGAGAGGCACCTTAGTACTCTCTTTCTATTTAAACATAGTAATCACACAACCATTCAAGGTCACAATTCATGGCATTAGTTTCTAAAATTTAATGTAAACCAATTTTATATTTCTTCTAAATTTTCATAGATTTGATGAAATGGAATGCTATTTCTCTCTCCATTTATTATTTATGAACCATTGAAGCTCAAATTAGGGATATTATATTTGGATTTAAAATATTAGCAATGGTGGAAACCATACATGAAATTTTATGGAGGTTACGTTAATTCCACTCAGTATGTCAAGTCAACTTATGTCATTTTAAATGTTACACTCACTATCTAGGATGACTAAATTTTTTATGTCAAGTGATGCAAGTGCATAAATGGAGCACAAAGTTCAATGAATATTACATGAGAGCTTGCTAATGTGTTGGGATGGTAACATGTTGATGTTGGGAGAGATTTTAAATGTTTTGTAGATATTTGCATTAGGATGTGATTTTTGCTTTTATAATAAGTTGGAGGAAATATTTTCTAATGTAAATGTCATTTCAGTTTCCACTATTTTGTGAGAAGTGGAAATGAACCATAACTTCTGCCTCTGGGTTACCCATGTCAGTTTGTTTTATAAAGAAATGATTTTTTGAGAAGAAGATCAGAGTGTGCAGGAGAGGAGAAGCGCAGTGGAAGAAGAGAGGAAGAGTTCCAGCATTAGGAGAAGAGGCAAAGCATGAGAACTATGGTTTGCATAGGCCCGCTCTGTATATTCTATATAGTTTAATGTATGTCTGAATTTGATTAATGACTAGTTTGGTTATATGCCTTTCTACATGATTATTTCTCTCTCTGTATAATGTTAACTTGATTTATTGAGGGCTTCACTTGTTGAGTCAATTTGTAGTAATAATTTGAATATGTCAAGAGTGTGGTGATTGCATGCTTTAGGAAAAATTTGATTTCTTATTCAAGTAAAAACTGGGGCTAAATATATTTACCGATTTGTATGGGTCAGAGATTGTATGATGAAGAATTGTTTCCATCATTGTATTCTTATGGGTTGTGTGTAATTTTGGGTTGACTCTTCTGTATTTCTTACATTTAAAAGTGTATTCTCATTCCATAGAGTTATATTAAGAATTTTTTCTTTGAAGCCTCCACCATTGTGTTGAGTCCCTTTGTGCCTTGACTCTTTTCATGTCAGCTGAATGTTGAGAAAGAAAGTGTTTATGCGTTTTGGATATTAGTGGGTGTCTTGGTTTTGCTTTGTGAAACCCATCATCAAAACAAATCACCATTGTTTAGATACAATCAATCCCTATTGATTGGAATACAATGTGTTTGTTTGGTTATGTATTCCACTGAGGTTAGAAATAATGGGCTTGAGAATGGAGAAAACCTACAACTATATTTTATGTTGAGTTATTGTAGTTGTATAATTTTTGCATACGGAGAAAACCTGAGCACCCTATTGTGTGAACGATGCACAACCACTTTTTTGTGACTGATTTTAATGGGAAAATATGTTCTCTTTGCAATCCCGATGAACAGGGGCATAATAATTCGATGGTTGAGATAAGAAATAAGCTAAGGTGATGTAGATTTGATTGGGAAGTCGACTAAAGAAAGAATAAGTCATTTTGGATTCTTGGAATATGAAAAGACAGAGTTTTGAGGTGCTATGAAAATATTTGGAGTGCCTACAACAAATAGTTTTGTGGGCTACCTGTGCATTGTCGAAAGCCTGTTTTGGCTAGCATGTTCTGCTATATGATGGTTTGAAGCCTATGGATTTTCATGGTGTTTGAATAAGGATTGCAAGATGGGAGAAATCCCAATCATGGCATTAGGAAATGGAAATATCCATTCTTATTAGGAATTGGTTAAAATTATTTAATGTGTTTTTAAATACATAGTTGTGGGTGCTTGTGTTGGAGTATCGTAGGTTATGGGTAGCCAGGGAATCAATCTGTCCCCATAAGGTGGTATCATAGCTCAACTATGTTTTAGAGAATTTTAGAGCCATGAAAATATTTCACATTTACAACTCTTGGATAAAGATACATGAAACTCTTTGAGGAAGCATAGTTTACAACATATTTAGGTAAATCTTGGTTGAATTGAGGTTTACTGATTGGGAGGTGTTGTACAGACATAGTGGATAGTGTTTACCTTGAGGTAGAATGGATTTCTGTTTGGCCATATGTTGGGCATGGCCAAATTTGGTCTAAGTTATGGGTAAAAGACCTCATCAAAGGAGTGGATTGCGCAGAGCTGGCAGAGATATATTCATCGCACAAACTTTTAGGGATTTGTAGATGGGAGAAAGCCCTTATTTTGTAATAGGTGTCGGGTAGTATTCCTTGTTTTATGGGTGCATGGTATGTGGAGTATGGATTGTATAGATGAATTGTATAAAAGGATATGTAATAAATTGTAAAGGATAATCTAATTCCAATAATAGAAGCATAAGTGAATCTATGTTTTCCCATTTGTAGTCTGTAGTTCTGGAGAAGGCTCTGCAGCTAAGTGCATAGAGACCTTGAAGAGTCTACTACCAAGGGTGCAGATCACCTACGACTCAGTGTGTAGGTTAGATAAGTGAATGTAATTGAATATCTGTGTAATAAAGAAGAAGTTTTGGCGAAGTGTTGTATCTCTATACATGTTATTTGTCTACTGTTATGTATCTCATTATGTATGCTTTTCATTAAATTATTGCAAAGAACTGTAAGATATAATGTTATTTGTAGATTTTATGTGTCTCTGTTAAATTAATCATCTACATGCAGTTCTTATGCATGCTAAGTTATAAGATTGATATACAGTAGAAATAAATACACGACACCACATTGCAGATATCCCTTCGATTACAGAAACCTAGTTTTGTAACCGCCCATAACTGCTTCAGGTGAGACTACAACCTGCTTGCTGGTCGTTCCTGAAAGGGCCAGTAGTTGAGGGTTTTGCTGGTGTGTCTCACACTCTGAACCTTGGTAAACCCTCATCAAGCTAAAAAATGGTTCTGTATGGTAGCATGGGGAGAAATTCCATGAGAAGAATGGGTGCATGGGTTCATCCATACCCTAAAAACATCCCTCAGAACTAGTATTTGGAAGCTAAACTTTGACATGGCACCGCTATCTGGGCAGACATGGTGGATGGATATGTCATAACATTCAAATTTGAAGGCGACTTTCCACATATAGATATGGCTCTGAACATAGTTAAGAAAAAGACTTTTGAAAACAAAGTTTCACTTATCTAGCAACTTGATTAGGCTGCAAAGATTTGAAATGTGATAGAGTGTTATAATCTCATTGCAGAAGAAGACGAATATCCTCGTAACATTGGTAAGAAAGAGTCAAAAGGTCATCGCAGAGTAAATGGACCTGTGATAGAGATGCCTGATATAATGAATCCATTGAATACTTGGAAGGTGAATATTGGTTTAGAAGATGAGCCAAAGTATGTGACCATAGGATATTATTGGGACGAAGACACTTTTAGCAGGATAGTAGATTTTTTGCATGAATACCAAGATCTTTTCCCACTAAAGTTTTAGACATGAAAGGCATCATAGGGGATTTGGGAGTTATGAGTATTCCTCTAAAGCTTGATGTGAATCCCATTAAGTAGAGGCCTTATAGATTGAACCCAAATTATAAGGAAAAGCTAACAGAAGAATTGGACAAGATGTTAACGACCGTGATAATTGAACCTATTAAAGAGTTTGAATGGGTAAGTCCCATGGTAGTTCAAGAGAAGAAGGTGAAAAGGGAAATTACAATCTCTATGGCCTTGAGGAAGTTGAATGATGCATGCATGCATGACCCTTTCCCTACACCATTTACAGATGAAGTGTTGGATAATGTAGGAGGACAAGAGGCTTACTCTTTTATACATGGCTTCTCAAGGTATCATCAGATAACAATTGCACCAAAAGATAAACATAAGACAATATTTGCCATAGAATGGGGCTCCTATAAGTATACAGTGATGCCTTTTGGGTTCAAGAATGCACTTGGTATTTTTTCTAGAGTTGTAATTGCAGTTTTCAAGGAATATATACACAAATTTCGGCAAGTTTACTTCAATGATTGGACATTATTTGGTCTATTAAAGAAGCGTGTGGTGAACTTAAGATTGATGCTAGATACATGTATGTAGTATCGGATATCGTTAAACCTAAAGAAGTGCATTTTTGTGCGCCATTTGGAATATTGTTGGGACATGTGGTTTCTAAACAAGGATTGATGGTAGATCCGGCGAAGATCACAATCATTGTGAACCTACCAGTACCAAAAATAGTAAGACAATTATGTACTACACTAGGACACACTGTTTACTGCAAGAATTTTATAAAAGGATATGTGCAGACAACTACACCAATGGAGAAGTTGTTGAAGAAGGATGTGACCTTCCAGTGGGATGAGGAATTTCAGAAGAGCTTGGACGTGTTGAAAGAAAAGATGGTAACTCCACCGATTCTAGTTTTCCTCGACTGGAAGAAAGAATTTCATGTGCATGTTGATGCATCTTTCATAGCTTTGGGAGTAGTACTAGCATAGCTAGGAATAGGTAATATTGATCATCCCATAGAATTTGCAAGTAGGAAGATGTCTAAGGAAAAAAAAAATTACAGCATGAAAAAAAGGGAGGGGTTAGCGATGGTGTATGCACAACAGAAGTTCATACAGTAGTTGTTGGGAACACATTTTAAAATGTTCACAGATCATTTTGTGTTGAAGTAATTGGTGAATAATCTTATTTTAGGAGGGGAGATTTGTTGATGGTTGTTCTTATTCCAAGAATTTGACTTCAAATTTATAGTGAAGATTGGTAGATTGAATGCTGGACCTGATCACCTATCCAGGATAGAGACATGAGAAGAACCTAGAAACGTTGAATATAATTTTCTTGATGCACAGATCTTTGCAATTAAAGTCAAATATGATCACTTCATGGATATTATTTAGTTTTTGTCCATAGGAATGGTACCCACAGAGTACACTACAAAGAAAAAGAAGGAATTGGTGGTTCAAGCAACTGATTTTTTGTTTATTGTGGGACACGTGTATAAAATGGGATCGGATGAAGTATTCTGTAGATACGTCCTTCAACATGAAAGGAAAAACATTGTGTCGGAAGCACATGGAGGAGTCATAGGTGGGAATTATGTAGGAAATTCCATTACATAGAACATTTTGAGAGCCGAGTTATGGTGGCCTACAATGCATAAGGAAGCAAAATACTTTTTTCAAGCATGTGATGTATCTCAAAGCATATGAAAGCCATCCAAAAGAGATGAAATGGAACTAATACCACAAGTGACTTTGTAAGCTTTTGATAAAGGGGAAATTGGCTTAGTTGGACCTATCAATCACCTAGGAAAAAGGATTGATTAAAGATACATCATCACCATGACTAATTATTTGACAAGGTGGGCTGAGGCAAAATCGATAAACATTTGCAGCACGAAAACTATTGCGAAGTTAATTTTCGAGTATGTATTGTATAGATTGGGTTGTCTGAAGATCTTGATGAACAACCAAGGGAAACATTTTTTGAATAAGATGATTGAAGTAGTTACCGATGAATTCCAAGTTTACCATTAGAAGAGCACTCCCTACCATCCTCAAGCAAATGGGACAGTGGAAGATTTCTATAAGGTTCTAGAGAATGCATTGACCAAGGTGTGAAACATCAGCAAAGATGACTGGGACTTGAGGATTCCAGTGCTGTTGTGGGTATAAAAAAGGGCATGCACAAAATTCACTAGGTAAACACCTTTCAGGTTGATATATTGAAAAGAAGTAGTTATTCCAATGGAATACATTATGCTAAGTTTAAGAATTACAGTTGTTACATATATCGAAGACCTCAATATGATGAATGAAAGAATGTCATATTTACTAGCTTTAAAAGAAGATAGATTTGTAGCAGGATTCCATCAGCAGGTGCAAAAACCAATGGAGAAGGCTTGGTATGACAAGCACATCAAGAAGAAGATATTTCGTAAATGGGATCTTATATTATTATATGACAGTAAGTTGGGGAAGTTCCCAGCAAAATTCAAAATGCATTGGTGGGGGCCATATATGGTCAAGAACATTTCAGATGGTGGTGATGTTCAGCTCATGAAGTTGAATGGTCAGATGATTTCAAAACGAGTGAGTGGTAGTAGATTGTATGGTTCATGATCTCACGATTGTTAATTTTTTGTACAGTTGGTAGAGTAGATTAAACTCTATTGTTTTAGTAAACTACATTTAGTAGTTTGAATCTACAAGGAATTTCTATATGGTATCAAAGTTCAAATCACACTAGAAGAAAATAATATGAGTTTATCTTTGGCGGTGCAATCAAATTTACATAATCATTCTTCAAATCCCATAGGATATCATTCAATGGATTAGGACGCGAGTATGCCCTTGAGGGTAGCTCAAATTATATTTCTTGGAAGGACATGATGGATGTGTTGTTCAAATAAAATAGGTTGAAGGAATTCATAGACAGTGATAGTCCTAAGCCTCCAACAACCGATGCCCAAGATCTGTTGAGGTGGAAGAAATGTGTGTTAAAGGTGAGGAGGATCTTACTAGAAGGATTTCAAGATCATATTGTCTCAAATCTCCATGAGAATTATGCACCATATGCAATGTGGAAAGCCTTGATAGACTTGTTTTAGAACAATAGTGACCACAAGAAGTTGCAACTGAAGGACAAAATTTGAAAGATCAAGATGGAGAAGGGTGACACAATACCAAAGTACTTGAGCAGGTTCACCCAATGTCAAGATGAGCTTGGGAGAATTGGTATTATAGTTTCTAAAGATGATTTGGTCATCCTAACACTTCTAGGCCTTTCCAGTATCTGGCATAGCTGCCAAGGTTCAGTAAATGGGAGGGATCATCTACCAAAGTGGGAGAATTTGTGGTCCAGTATGGTGTAAGATGAGATAAGGCAGAACTTCAAATATGGAACCTCATCCAAGATTGATGGTGATAATAAATTTTCCTTGGTTGGAAAGGAAAATAAAGGGAAAGCGAAAAAATCCCAATCCAAAGGAGATTATAGTTAGGTAGGAAATAATAAGGACTTGTCAAAGATTAAATGTTTTTGCTAACATGAATTGGGAAACTATGCCATGAAATTTCCATGAAAGAAGGATGATAGGTAGCCCTCATTAGGAGAAGTAAGTGAATCTCTGCCTTCACAATTCAAGTTAGACTTATCCCTCATCGCAGGTATAGTGACATCGGTGATGGGTAGTGTGTGGTATCTAGACAGTGGAGCCTCATTCCCTATGATCAACAACAAATAATTTTTCAATGACATGGAGGAGAAAGACCTCTAGATATCAATATTGTTCCTTTTCAAAGGGAGACTGATGGAAGGTATAGAAAAACCAATATCGATACTGTTACTTTTCAAACGGAGTCTGGTTCTCCTCTCACATTAAAAGATGTCTTCTTTTAATGTATGTTCTGGGTCTTAAGAAGAATTTAGTTTCAATTTCTATGTTGGAACACCCTGGCTGCAATGTGATATTTAGAAAAGAAAAGGCTTTCCTTTGTCACATAGCCACAGGACAAGTGGAGCAGATTAGGGTTCAGGTGAAGAAATTTTACAAATTAGATATCGAAGATTATGCTGCTTTGAGCATGAAAGTAGAGAAGGTGCAAAGCCAAGACATTGGTGAATTATGGCATAGAATATTGGGCCATTTGCACCATGGATATTTGAAGATCATGCAACATATTTCTACGGGACTTCCCAAGGGTGCACTAGAGGAGAGAGATACATGAAAATGGTGTATACAGGGGAAGTACACCAAAGCCACCTTTCATAATAAGGATAGTCGAGCATAAGCATCCTTGAAAGAGTTCACTCAGATGTGTATGGACCATTCTTGATAGCCTCCACGACCAAGCACATGTATTATGTGATATTTTAGATGATTTATCACGTAAGTGTTGAATATTATTCATGCATAAGAAATACTAGACATTCTCAAAATGTTGTGAATTTAAAGCACTTTTTGAGAAAGACAGAGGAAAGAAAGTGAAGGCTCTCATGATCCGGATTTAAAAAGGAACGCAACAAATTACAGAGATAACCATAAACACGAAGATGCAGCGGAAATAATACTTCATTTCATTAATGGAAAATACTAAAACATGCTTACAATCAGAAATGGAAATAAACTAGCTAGGGCGATGGTAGCTTATCTCTGAGAAGAGATGTGATGGCTACATCCCTCTGACTGTGCTACAATGAGGCTCGAAGCCTATTTATTGTTTGAAAACAATGGAAAAAACCCTTAACATTCCAAAACTAACCCTAGGAGATGAAACGCCAAACTGTGGGCCCGTTTGGCGGTAAGTTGGTACATCAACTTCCCGGGGTCGTAACTTTGGCATATGATCTCCGTTTGACGCGTACAATAGCTCATTAGAAAGATCTATTCGAGCACTATCATTGTTGGAACGAGAAACATCTATCCATACCATGGACCCATGTTGGCCCCGGATTCCCCAAAAAACGTCGTTTAGGGCCTCAAAACAGCTCCGGAAGTGCATGACCCGAAAAACTGCTAAAAATAGTAAGTTGTGCTACAATTAAGGAAACTGAAAATGCTGAGGAAGACAATGGTGGGGGTCCAGGTGGACTTGGCAGGTGGCCACCAATATCCACCTGGATCATTCCTCCCCCCTTAGGAAGCAATGGTCCCCATTGCGTTGGGCTCCTCCATGAGATGAGGAAACTTCTGCTGAACCTGTTCCCTGGTGAACCACTTGCCCTGCTGAAGGAGTTGGCCTGCTTTGACAACTCGATACAGTTGGATATTCTGTTGGCGAGTGTTCTTGATCTGTGTGTCCATGATCCGATCAGTTGCAGCTTGTTCCATGCAATCTGGATTTAATACTGTGGGTGTGAGTTGTTCTGCAATGTCGGATGTGTCTAGCAATGGTGGGAAGTATGGCCTAAGGCGGTCCACATTGAATACTGGATGCAGGCCAAGGAATGGGGGAATGTTAAGCTCAGATGCATTGTCTCCCATAGCCTTAGTAACGGTGTAAGGACCATATTGAAGTGGTCTCAGTTTCCGATAGGCTCCAATAAGGCGTTCCTTTTGTAAATGCAACCAGACTTTGTCACCCACCTGAAACTTGTGTGGCACCTGATGTTGATCATGTCGCTGATTGTACTTGGCATTTGATTTCTCCAGAATGTCATGGACTTGCTGGCGAATATGTTGGATGTGCTCAATGAAGTTGGTTGCCTTATTTGTTTCGGACTGGACATGAGCTGAATCTGTGTGAGTAGCTGCAAATGGCATGGCCACATCAATGGGGCATAGTGGCTGGAATCCCAAGCCCACCTGAAAAGGGCTGTGGCCAGTCAAGCTGTGAAGAGCTCGGTTGTAGCTGTGTTGAACATAGGGGAGGCTCTCATCCCATGTGCGTGGATGCTTTGAGTTATACATCCGCAGAATGTGCACAATCATCCTATTGACAACCTCTGTCTGGCCATCAGTTTGAGGATGGAAGGTTGTGGACTCAGTGAGTTTGGTGTCCAGCATTGACCAGAGACTGGACCAAAATGTACTGAGGAACCGACTGTCCCAATCTGAGATGATAGACTGTGGGATCCCAAAGTGCACCCACACTCGTTCAAAGAATAGTTTAGCAGTGGCTTCTACTGTGATATTCTTCATGCAGGCTGCCATAATGGCCATCTTCGAGAACCTATCGACGACCACAAAAACACAGTCATTTCCATGCTTAGTGGAAGGAAGGCCTGACATGTAATCCATGGAGATGAATTCCCAAGGTCAACTAGGGGTAGGCAGCGGGGTATAGAGGCCTTACTTCTTGATGGTCGGTTTGGCAATAGCGTAGGCAATACATGATCTAATGTACTTCCCGACATCCTGTCAAAGATTCGGCCAATAGAAATAATTTTACAATACTGCCACCATTTTCTCGACCCCGAAATGCCCAGCAACCCGACTGTAGTGTGCTTCCAAAATCATCTTGGCATGCTCGCTTGAAGGAACACAAAGGTGACCCAAGTGGCATAACAGGGCATCCTAGAGGTGAAAATCTGGAACATGACGACCCTCCAAGAGTGTCTGGTATGTGTGGCCAAATTTTGGGTCACTTTTGTAGAGAAGTGGCCAATCAGAAGTCTTGTTCCCACAAGAGTTGACCACGGTGGTTAATGCCATGATCGGTGGTCGACTAAGGCAATCTGCAACATTATTGGTGCTGCCCTTCTTATACTTGATATTCAAATGGAACTGTTGTAGGTATGTAGACCACTTATGATGGCGATCATTCTGCAATTTCCCTTGGGTTTGTATGAAATGTAGGGTTCAGTGGTCTGTGTGGATGACTGTTTCCTTCCCCAAAATTTAATGCTTCCATTATCAGTAGGCCTGCACAATGGAATACATCTCGTTGTCATAAGTGGGATACTTCTGGACTCTGTCTGAAAGTGTTTCACTGTGATATGCCATTGGATGCCCGTGTTGAGTAAGGACTACCCCAATAGCATAGTCAGAGGAATCTATCTCAACCTCAAATGGTTGTTGCAAATCTGGTAACGCAAGCACTGGTGCCGTGCAGAGGTGATATTTTAACTCTATGAGTGCCTTCTGTTGGGATTCAGACCAAAAGAATCTTGCTTTCACTCCTCCCATGGTGACTTGACTCAAGGGCCAAGTCATATGAGAAAACCCCAACACGAACCTACAGTAGAAGTTGGCAAGACCTAGAAAGTTGCGGAGCTCTGTAAGAGTGGTTGGAGATGGCCAATCCCGAATGACTTGGATCTTGGATGGATCCACATGCACCTCCTATTCATCAATAATGTATCCCATATACTAAACCTGGGTCATGCCAAAAGTTCATTTCTCCAAATTGGCACATATCTTGTGTTGTCGTAGTGTTTGGAGAACCTACCAGATGTGGTGGAGGTGCTCTTCCCAACTCTGGCTGAAGATCAAAATGTCATCCAAGTATACCACTACAAATGAGTTGGTGAATGGCCGCAAGATGTCATCCATTAGCCTTATGAAGGTTGCAAGAGCATTTGTCAATTCGAAAGGCATAACTAACCATTCAAAATGGCCCTCCTTGGATTTGAAGGCAATCTTCCACACATCAGAGGGTTCGATTGGTACCTGGTGATATCCTGACTTCAGATCGATCTTGCTAAAATATTTTTCCCCCTTTAGTTGGTCCAGGAGGTGATCAATCTGTGAGATCAGGTACCTATTACAAGCAGTGATCTTGTTCAGTGCCCAATAGTCAATACAGAGTCTCCAAGTCACATCCTTCTTCTGTACCAACACGATTAGGCTCCCACAAGGCAATGAACTCAGACAAATGTGACCTTTCTATAGCAACTCCTAAATCTGCCTCTTGATTTCATCATTCTCTAGAACGAAGTGCCGATAAATTGGTCAATTGGGTAGCGCACACCTGAGGTCAGATCGATGGAGTGCTTGACCTGACAGCGCAGAGGAACCCCTGCGGGGGAGGTGATGATGTCCTCGTACTCCTCCACAACCTTGTCCATCTATAGTTGTCATGCGGAGGGGCCCTGTCTGGAGGTTGTGGCCACTGTCTTCTTCTTTCCTTGAGGGCGTGTCATCAGGAAAACAAATTTCTCAGTTTTGGAAATGAGCTTACTGCATTTCTTTTCAGTAATCAAAGAGATGGCGATAGGCGGTGCTACCTCTGGTATCTTGTACAACTTATTTCCCAATGTAATAATAATAGCACGGGGCCTTGATTCATACACAGCATGTTGCTTCCGCAAGTATGGTTGTCCTAATAATACATCACAAACTTCAAGGGGAGCAATGTCACACAATACCTCATCCATGAAGGGCTTGATGTTGTATGGAAGGTGACACTGCTGGCTCACGCGAAGATCTTGTCCTTGATGAACCCCCCCCCGACGGGGTACAGTTGTAGAATGTGTTGTGTAGTAAGCCCAACCACTTCATGACCTCTTCCAAAATGAGGTTCTTTTGGCTCCCGCTATCGACAATGAACTGTAGCAGGGAGCCCTTTACCCACATCTGGGAGTGGAAGAGATGCTCCTCCTCCTCTGGATCTTCGGTTTCCTCCTATATCTTCGTGGTGGCAACGATGGCATTGGGCTCCGCATCGATAATCTACTTCCCTTTGTCATTCCCCTTGTCGGGTTTTGACTCAAAGTCAGAACATGCATCTTATTCTGAAACCTTTAGCTCAACCACCAATGACTGCTTGGCTTGACGCTCAGTTGTGTTGTGGGTGGAGCTCTTATGGAACTCACACCATTTTCCCATGTCCTTTTTCGGCATCGCGGCGTTGTTCTTTGCTTGCAGCTTTGGCAGGTTGTCTTGGGCTGCCCCGCCTTGGCTTTGTCCTTTGTTCTATGGTTTAGGGGCACCTTTCCCTTGCTTCATATTCGTAGATCCAAAGTCTCGCTTCTTCTGTTTAAACTTCTACTCAACCTTGACGGCATATCGGTATGTTGTGCCAAGTGAGGAGATGTTCAGGAATTCTATTTCTTCCTGGATGTACTTGTATAGGCAGCTGCGGCATTTGAGTATCAAATGCTGCTCTGAATCCTTGATACCCAACTTTTTGCAAAGGGTATGGAAAATATTAATGAACTCTGGCATGTCTTGGTCCCTTCCCTGCTGCAGCGTGGTCCACTTTATGTATTGATCCTCATAGCTTCCGACAGGGTAGTACTGCTCCTTGATGGCATCCCGAAATGAATTCCAGGTGGGTGAGGCTAAAAATAGTGAGCCGGTGTTTTCATCCTTCTGATCACAGTAGGTTTCTCACTAGTCCTTGATGTGGGGGACTGCTTTGAGAAGAGCGAAAACAATCCTTTCCCGACTCGAAATTCATGAATAGAAAAATAACCCTCTAGCAGATTTAACCATTTATCTATGGCATCTGCGTCTATCTGACCCTCAAATATGGGGATTTCAAAATTAACTTGTACCTTAAATGGCATGGCGTTTCCAGTGTAGCTGTTGGAAACCGATGCATCGCTTCTGGGTAGCCGCTGAAGGATCTGGGCAAAGTTGTCCATCATCACGTTCTTTTGTCGCTCAAGGGCTTCTTTGAGCAAGATTTTGATAGGATATCCTGCCCCCTCATATTTCTTCTCATCAACCATGGGAGGCCATCTGGATTTGCGAGGCCGACCTTGCAAAGATTCGACCAGTTCAAGCCCTAACTCCTTAAATCCCGACCTCGTTGAGGACATGCAAAGAAAAATAGAGAAAAAGCAAACCGCTCTGATACCACTGATCCAGATTTAAACAGGAACGCAACAAATTACAGAGATAACCATAAACACAGATATGCAGTAGAAAGAATACTTCATTTCATTAATGTAAAAGATTGGAATATGCTTACAAACAGTAATGGAAATAAACCAACTAGGGCGATGGTAGCTTATCTCTAAGAAGAGATGTGGCGACTACACACCTCTAAACTATGTTAAAATGAGGCTTGAAGGCCTATTTATTGTTGAGAAACAATGGAAAACCCTTCACATCGCAAAACCCAACCCTAGAAGATGAAACGCTAAATTGTGGGCCCCGTTTTGGGTAAGTTGATACATCAAGTTCCCGGGGTCGTAACTTTGGCATACGATCTCCATTTGACGTGTACAATAGCTCATTAGAAAGATCTATTTGAGCACTGCAACTTTGGGAAGGGAAACATTAGTCCATGGACCCATGTTGCCCCCAAATTTCCCAAAAAACGTCGTTTAGGGCCTCAGAACGACTCCAGAAGTTCAGGACCCGAAAAACTGCTAAAAATAGTAAGTTGTGCTACAATTAAGGAAACTGAAAATGCTGAGAGAAACAATGGCAGGGGTCCAGGTGGACTTGGCAAGTGGCCACCAATATCCACCTGGATCAAATGAACTTCAGAAGAGGATTGTACAAGAACGAAGAAATATTTTCTAGATGATCATGCATCACATGCATTCATTAGAGAAAGGGTGATAGTGGTGGACACCAACAGGAATCCAAATGTTATTTCTAAAGCCAACTTTTCCTTTGTAGGTGCAATGAGATCAAACACTCAGTATATGACGGCTGAAAATAAGCAATTAGTGCAAAATCTATAGGCTTCCCAGCAAGAGATAGAAAATCTCTGCGTAGCAACACAGAACGCAGTCTTCGCATAGGTCTACTAGGGGGAAATGAGAGCAATGATACTTGGTGAAGTATCAACACTTGTTGAGACCATGCAGTACCACTTTGAGGAGCTCGTGACTATACATAAGGTAGTTTTCGGCTTGCATAGATTGCAGTAGCAGAGAAAGGAATTTGTCAAGACTCCTAGGAATGTGCAAACTGCCATCACCGTCATGAAAGAATGGAAAATGTGATACAAAGGGGCACCGCTTACTTTGATGAATCCATAGGAAGTTCCAGAGAAAGCAAGAGTTTGAATGTTGATTCAAAACAACAAGAAGCTCACCTCCTTCATTGGAAACATTCAGGCCTCATATGTATGGTTATACAATAGTTTGGATTTCATGGTGATAACACATAGGATCCCATCAATTGGCTTGCTCTCCGAAGCCAAAGCAAACACCAGGTCAGGCAAGAGATCAAATAGTACCTAGAGTAGCTGAGATAGATTTCCACCAAGGAGTATTTGGATATGAATAGAAAGAAAATGAAGAATTATATCGGTGGTACTATCCAGATTAGAACAATGTTGCTCTTACTCAAGAGGAGTGTTAAAACTGGCTCCAAGTCATTGTACCTAGATGTTATGGAGGCTACAATCTGCTTCCAGCCAGACACCATCATGCAGTTTGGGGATGTCATTGCACAGTGCCAAGCTTGGCACCAATATGTGACAGAGAAGCATCAAGTGAAATTGTCTAAGCTAGTGTTTCTCCTAACTCAAGCATCGTAATGTTTTGTCTTGTTAGGTTGTCAAGTTGTCTCTACCCTATTTTCTCTTATATGGGTACAAGTGTAAATTGTAATATTATTTGTTATTATATTGTAAGTGAAATTCCAAGTGTTAAATTTTGGAATATAAATAGTCATGATGTAATGTAATGAGTCATTTTGAAAAGAAGTTGAATGATCCAAAATCTTTTGCTTATAGATGTGTTAAAGAATTACATGCATAAATTGTAGCTTAACATAGAAAACTTAATGTGCACATGAGGGAAGAGGAGAACAACATAAAGCATGAAATAAGACAACAAGACTTGATAACGGAGTTCGTCCGACTTGGACTACGTCTCCGAGCCCTGCTCGATTAATGGGGAGGCCTTCATTAATTAAGTGGCATAAGAAAGAAGAGTACAAGCATCAGTTACAAAAAAGGAGTTTTATACCTCCATACTGAAAAATTGCCAAAAAATGTGGAACTATGATGGAGAAATGGACAGTGCCATTGCTTTCGTGGCATCGAGAAATGCTAAAACCATATAAATTTTGTCAAAATCTGACAAAGTGGAAATTCGCCCCCCATGCAAAATTCTGCCTCGAATTGTATGCACTGCCTCCTCTCTCCTAGACACAATGACAAACTATGTTTAAATAAAATAATGGTGATGGATTTTCCCAAGTTGGCAGTTGGCTGAGTTATTTAGGGATCCAGTTAATATGGAGGAGGTCAGGCGGTCAAACCTCGCCTCCTCCTTTTTTTATACATTGAATCTTTTTTAATTTTCACCAAACTCCTTTTTTTTACATTATGGTTGGGTTGGGCCCGCCTTGGGTAGCCCACCCCCCGTACCTACCTCTGCAAACTTATTGTAATAAATGGTGGTGGTTGAGGCCGGGTCCGTGCCCCAAGGGCTAGCCCACCTTAACTCCATTGTATATTGAATAATGGTGTGGGTTATGGGTTGTGGGGTGGTGTGGTCATGACCGCCCACCCCGTTTGTTGTTGTTGGTTCCATGGGAGGGGTTGGGGGTTGTGGCCCGCCCCTCCACCAATATTTTATATTATTACATGTACGGGTTGAGGTAGCGAGGTTGGTGGCTTGCCACCCTTGTTCCCCTTTTTTTTATATTTTTCTTGTTAAAAGAAAACCAATTGCACATTTTTTAAAATTTTGTTTTTAACCAAAGTAGTTATTTTAACCAGGCAATAATTTTTCCTGGAATTTGGCCAGAGTTGGCCGAATTTCGTCTGTCGGAAAAGTCTAAATTGTGTCTTTGTTAAGCCTGCCTAGTCATCAAAAAGTCAACCCAACTTTGACTGCCTCTATCTCCTTCATCTAGACTCAGATTGGAGTGTCGTTCACACCATTGGAATCAGGGCGATGAGCACTTCGATCTGATGTCAAGTTCATCATCTTTCCACCACTTTGAATTTTGAGCCTTTTCCATGCCACTGGTGTCTAGAGATCCCCCTGGATCAATCCTCCCCATTGAGGAGCTTTTGGACTGCCAAAAGCTTTATCATTCAATTGGAAAGTGAGGGAATTGTTCCCTTACTCTTTCTTTTTCCAGCCATTTTGCCTTGCTAGGGTGCATCCCCTTGAAACCAACTCAAAGGTATTCCACATCTCCTCGTCGTGAAGTCTTGGTTCTTCTATCAAGGATGATGTCCTTAGGTAACTCATGGAGATACTCTAGTGCAAAGTCATCAACTGTAGTAACTGTGCCCACCTCTTTGGTGTCCATAATTAATGGTGGCTCATACAGCTTTAATTTCTCTACATTCACTACGAAGTACATTTGCATATATATCAACAAATCGAGATGAAAGGCATTGTTTCCAATCTTCTCCAAGATGGTGAATGGACCATACTAGATTGGTCACAAATTCTTCCCTTCTCCCTTCATCCTGTCCTTGTTGATATGGAACACACTTTGTCACCCACTTAAAATTGATGGTTGACTCAATGTTTTTCATGTCGAGCCTTGTACCGGGCTTGAATTTTCTCCAAATGCTCCTGTACTGCTTGGTGAATCAACTGGATCTGTTGAATGCACTATTGTGCTTTGTCCACTGGAGTCATCTTCCCTTCGAAAGACCATATCAAAAGGGTCTTTTGGCAGGTAACCAAAACATGTCTCAAATGGTGAACGTTGCGTAGATTAGTGCACTTCTCGATTGTAGGAATGTTGCACATATGGAAGATACTCATCCCACAACTTAGGATGTTTCCCACAATAGCCTCACAACAAGTGTATCACGGTGCGATTGACAACCTATGTCTGTCTATCAGTCTGTGGATGGAATATCGTGCTTCTTTTTAACTTGGTGTCCATCATCTTCCACAATCGATGTGGGTAGCAAAATGGACCCAAACATGCTGAAAGAAAAGATAAGTAGTCTGATCTACAGTGATATGATTTTTACATGGCATTAAAATACACATCTTACTAAAATGGTCAACGATGACATACAAATAATCACGAGGGCTTCACTGGGGGAGCAATATCATACCACGTGCATTCATATTGGGGGATATTTATTGAGGAAAAAATGACATAATATATTGGGGGATATATAAGGGGAAAAGGGTTTTTATATTGACAAATATAAAAAATGGAGCTTAGAGTTAATGAAAAAATATAAAGGAGTATAAAAAATGTTAATGAAAAAATGGATACCTACAATATCTAGTGAAAGTAGGGGTTTTCTAAGTATTGGGTTCATATTGGTAGGGGGTTAAGTAATGTGATTTTTAGATGGATTTTCCAATATGTAGTCAATTAAGGGTATTGTTTAATATGCCATGAATGCACATGATATGTCAGAGGTTCATTGAGTGAATCCCCCATGCAAATAGTCGTTACTTTTTCTAGACAAAGGCAAACCTCCTACAAAATCCATCGACACACTTTCCCATGGACGACTCAGAATAGGGAGTGGTGTGTAGAGCCTGAGTTTTATATTAGAGGGATTTGAAACAGAGCACATCACACATCCCTTTACATAGCAAGTCACAATGTTCTTCATATGACGCCAAAAAAAAAATCTTTGTACATGACATAGTTTTTTCAATACCAAAATGACCAGACACAAGGGAGGTGTGGACCTCCCGGATTACATGTACCCTTTCTCCTATGGGTATGCCTAATTTGCCAAGGTGATACAACAATTTCCCCTAAAAGTAATAGTTGTCCACCTGTGAACCATGGGTTAGTTTTGCATAAATCTCCTTAAAGTCATCATCGTTAGCATATTGTTCATCATAACTTTCAAAAGATAACGAAGCATTATGGAAAATAACAGAAGCAGAAATAGGAGGGTAGGATAACATATCGGACACTTTGTTGCTAGTTCCCTTCTTATACTTTATTACCATATGACACTGCTGAAGAATACCCATCCACTTGAAATGACGAGATTGTTGCAACTTGGTTTGTGACTAAGAAAGGGTTGATGATCTGTATGGATGATGGTCTCCTTGCCGATCAGGTAGTGTTTCCACCTTTCCACACTCTGGACCAAGGCATATAACTCCTTGTCATAAGTGGGATAGTTTATCACAGCCTAAGATAACTTCTTCAAATGGTAACATATCAACTTCTTTTACTGCATCAGTACAGCTCCCATGGCATATTCATTGGCGTCTATCTCGATCTCAAAAGGCTATTGGAGATCTAGTAAGGCCAAGACCGATGTGGTGTTGATCTTTTCTTTCAATGTTTCGAAGGACTTCTGCTGCTTTCCTCCCCATTGAAAGACTTGCTTTACACTTGTCAATGTGTTGAAAGGTGTTGCAATAATAGAGAAATTGGTAATAAATCTCCTCCAATACTGTACTGCACCCAAAAAGTTGTGATCCTCGATTTACTAGTAGGTTTAGGGCAATTTACAATTACTTCAACTTTAGAAGGATCAATTTTTAGTTGACCATGACCAACAATATGACCTAGGTAAACCAAATAGGTTTTCCCAAACTCACACTTTGACAATTTTACATAGAGTTTTTCGTTTTTCAATACATCAAGCACTTTCTTCACATGACATACATGTTCATTCCAACTTTTAATAAAGACAAGAATATCATCTAGATATAAAAGAACGAATTCATCAATGAAAGGCCTAAAAATATCATTCATGACCCTCATGAAAGTGGTTGGAGCATTGCAAAGTCCGAATGGCATCACCATCCATTCGAACAACCCCTATTTGGTCTTGAAGGTGGTTTTCCACACATCCTGCTCTGCAATTCAAACCTGGTGATCCAATTTGGTGAAATAGATAACATTCTTTAACTGATCTAATAAGTCATCAATGCAGGGAAGAGGGTAACGATTTTTCACCGTGATTTTGTTTAGTGCTCGATAATCCACGCACATCCTCCATGTTCCATCTTTCTTTGGCACTACGACAATTGGTGAGCCACATGAAGAAGTTCTCGATCTAATGACCCCTTGGTTCAATAGTTCCCGCACCTTCTTTTTTATCTTCTCCATCTCAATGGTTGACATCCTGTACATGCCAATATTTGGTAAACGAGCGTCATGCTACAAATTGATCTCATGTTGGGTTTCTCTCTTCAAAGTTAATCCCCTTTGTTCCTGAAACATCTCATCATAGTGTAGAAATTCTCACTGTAGATCACCTGATAATGCAATAAACTAAAGCAAAATACTTGATCTACTTCTACAAACAAACTTGCAGAAGCTTAATTGATTATGAGAAAGATCAAATAGAACACATATAATAAAGAATGAGAAATCAATCACACATGAACACAGAAGAATATTGTGGGGAAAGCCTCAGCTAAAAACCCCGATATTTGTATTATCAAACAAGTGGAAAATAGTCTGGACTACACAAAGCTTTAGCTCACAAGCTATCCATCTCTCAGTACAATCCCTCAATACAGCTCACAAACTGAATAGACACATGATATGCCTTCCTTCAATCCTCCAAGCCTCCTATTTCCTTGCGCAGTTTCTCCTGGGGTCCAATGCTTCCACCTGTGTGAATTAGCCTCATCACACACTCATCAAACTCAGAAGTAACTGCGCAATCTCCAAGGAATGAATTCCTTCTGCATGCAAGAGATATCCTCAATGGAATATTCCTACAACTGATAGTACATTGTCCCATCATCTGATCTCAACTAGGTCTCTGACTGAACTAACGTGCATGAGTTATTTATGAGAGAATATTCAGTTATTTGAAGTGCAGCAGTTACATGCATGCATGCATTAACTAATTGAACTCACAATCAGTTCCACAAACTATTGGAACTAAT
>APFE030173652.1:75536-86874 GCA_000404065.3 Pinus taeda | reverse complement strand
CATGGAACTAATTCTAAGTATGGAAGGCCATTCAATACCCCCATTTATGACATAACCTCCTCCATCTTCCTATAAATTGAACACTCATCTAAGTGATCAAGGGCCGGACTATGTTGAATTGTAAGGAGATAATGTTGCTATGAGAATTGACTTTGAGACAAGTATTGTTATGCTACAATTTTGTCATGCTTTTGATGTGATGTGGATGTGGAGTGACTTCGAATCAGACTTGGTGGTTGTAATTCCTTCTTCTATTCAATAAAGTATTTGAACCTTTTTCCATATGCTTATCTTGTTATATGATGCTTATATATATGTGTGAATGTCTCTGATTCCATTTACTTGTAATCAATAGATATTTTGCTTTGATTGGTTCTTTGTCTTCTGTTGATGTTTACAGGTACTTCTCAAGCGCGTTAAGTACGGCAAGGAGCGACGAGACCGATACAAAGGAGACAAGAGGAAAGTGGAACTACAAGTAGGTCTTCTCATTCTCTTTGTCTTATCTATTGCTTATAGGAAAAGGCTAAAGTGCTTTAAACTGTTGTTCTAGATATGTCTACTTATCTAGGGAATTAGTATTTATCCGTAGATACCAAATTCTTCATAACAAGGGGCCTCTTTTATATTCATGCAAACCGTTCCTTTAGATTAATCCACTTTGGGGATAAATAATTTAATAAACAAAAGAAGTGATCAACCCCAAGTCAAAAGATGACGGTCTGTCCAAAGAGCGCAGAAATTCTTCTGTTACTAATGATTGTAGTGTAGAAGGTCAAAAGACATCTAAGCAAGATCTCGAGAAAAAAATTCCTATAACAACAATGGAGGAGAAGCCAAAAGATGAAACAAATAAGGAAGAAGTTGAGCAAAATGGGAATAAAGACAAGATGCTCAAAAAAAAACTGACAAGCTATTACGTTTTCCTTCTTGTGATAGTTTAGGCACCAAGTTCTACTATCAGAATAATTACAACGTGAATATTGTTGATTTCGGGTAGCATCGAATGTGCTCTAGCCACAAAAATTGGTGGAGAGGCTAAGGCACATGAAATCTCCAATACCCAGAAATGGTTTGAGCAGATTCTAAACAGTGTGAGAGATATTAAAATAATTAATATTTTAATGGAGTCCCCAAGTCTAAACTTGGGGAAAATAAAATATTAATGTGTATTAATATAAAACTATGTTAGAATGGTCCAAAAGTCATCGATCAAGCCAGAATTAATCTTAGCCGTTGATTAGGGACTTAATCTCAGTCGTTGAATTATCAACAAAAAAAGTATAAAAAGGAGGCTTGAGGGTCACTTGGAGAACACACCAAGTTGATCAAGATTTCAATTTTTTGGGGTTAGGTTTGTTGAGGAAGTCAAAAGAGTGATCAGAGTTGCAGCGGAGGGGTAGTGAATACAGAAGCAGAGAGGCAGAGAGGGTACTGGGAGTATCAGCGCAAAAGCAGAGAGAGAGGGACACAGAGCCAACCAGAGGCGACGCAGAGCCAGCTGGGGCCCACGCAGAGCCAGCCAAGAGCTGCACAGTGCCTTAGAGAGCCAACGTGGGTGACGCAAAGTCTCTAGAGGTTGACACAAAGGCTCTAAAGGCTGATGCAGTGCCTCCAGAGGTTGACACAGGATTTATTGGGCTGATGTTGGGTCGACGTTGGGGCCAAGAAGGGCTGACGCAATCCCTAGAAGCAGAAGTTGGGGTTTTCGTGGGGTAGATTGGCGCTGGGAGCTGTCGGAGTGTTTCTCCGAGGTTTCAGCCAGAACATCTGTCTCCGACTGAGAGGTACTACTGTCAAGATTATTCTCTGTTGGGTGAGGGGGTTTTGGCACCCAGATTGTATTCTAAAACTGCTTAATAATTTAAACCCTCAAATAGCTGCACCAATTTTCCCACATTGGCTTTTTCCGGGGACATTGGTCCAAAAACAACGGTGTCACTTGTGTACTTGTTTTGTTTCCTTCAGTTGATGATCTGTAATGTGTTGAGCATGTACTTGTATTTATTTTCAGTATTTACATGGTAAATAACATGTTAATTAATCAGAACAAGTAGGCAGAAATAAATCAGAAAAGTACATGAAGGGTTTCTAACGAGTTAGAAATTCCAATAAATATCAGCCTATGCATTTCTGCAAAGCTTGCCAAAGATACTAGACTGTTGGAGGAACAATGAGAAACATTCTTGTAGGTACTAGACAATGTAAGAACAAGCATTAAAGTACACATTATTGGCATACAATGAAGTTTATTGGCCTTACACCTGCTAAAATTGGTGCCTCTAATGCTGCCCACCATTCAGAGAACTAGGTTATTTGCCTGCCATTACCTATTTTCCTATGGAGTTTTTTTCACCTGGTTCTTCTAGTGTACTGAAATTTCTATCTTAATTAGATCTACTCCCCAATTGATCTTGTTTTGCATGGGCTCATCCTTTCCCTTCCTTGCATTTTCTGTGTGGAACGGATGCAAAGTCCCATTTAGAACCTGACCTTTCTCCTGCTTCACTTTAAACCACCAAGTGAACCCTCTACTTGACTGACTAGTTGAATATATATTAAGTTTTTCAGTTGGTAGTTTTCCAAAAACTATCTTAGTTTACTAACAATTTGTTCCGTGTCATTTTCTATCATATATACCAGAGCATTAATGTTTTTATCTAGGTGCGTCGCAAGGGAGTTCTCTTAATGGAGTTCTCTTAATTTTTTTAGAGTCGTCTATATTTTATCTATAGAATTAAATAAAATCAATCCTTTCAGAAAATATTCTCTAGCAAGTTGGAGGATGCAGATGACTGCATTTCTCATTATATCAATCTGGTTTGGATGAGCAAATTTTCAACATCAATTTTAACCTGGAGATTCTGGTTCAAAGTTGAAACTCTTATTATACTTATATCTTTAACCATTCATTCTGCATCCAATCACTTATGCCATGCTCTAAATCGTGTTTTCTTTGCCACTTCCATACTTTTGAGGTTTTTAATTGAATGAAAGTGAAAATTTGATTAACACAATGGTTCAAAACCCAAACTTCTAGTTTCTTTTCAAGGAAACAATATATATTTGGTCTTTGTACCTTTTGCTGAGCACAAATGCTTGCCGACTTTTAT
The DNA here is from genome assembly GCA_000404065.3 of Pinus taeda. Classification (NCBI taxonomy): domain Eukaryota; kingdom Viridiplantae; phylum Streptophyta; class Pinopsida; order Pinales; family Pinaceae; genus Pinus; species Pinus taeda. Next base: position 83,761 of record APFE030173652.1, on the reverse strand, counting down.
GTAATACAAGCTTTATTATACTAACAGATTCGGTTATGCGCATAATTCTTGAGGGGCTTTACAGCATCATCATCTGAGCAGCTTGGAAGAGTAAAATCCTACAAGAACTCAGTCCAAATTTTTCTTTAGTTAAATAGAATTGAACTTTGTGTTCTTGGTTGCTGCTAGAAATTGCATCTACAAAAGGTCTTCAAGAACCTTCATACTTTGGGGGAACCCAAGAACATTGTGAAATAGGAAAAAGGAATTACAATCTAGAAAATGTATTAGTACTCCTGATTATGGAAAGAATTACAGAGGTGAGATTTAAATCTGCAAGTCTCATTTATGCATGTTCATAGGGTATTGAGCTCTCAAAAGAAAATTGTCATTGCAAGCACCGATGATGACACTAGTCAAAATCACTTTTGACTAATTTGCAAATTTGGTGGAAGAATTTATTGTATGAAGAAAAAATTTCTAGGATTTTGACTAGTTTGCAAATCTGGTGGAAGAATTTATTGTATGAAGAAATAGTTTTCTTATTTAAGGAATTTGAAACTTCCTAGTTGAAGATGTGTAAGTTTAGTTGTTTTGGTAAAATCTGAAGAAAGAGCAAAAGAGGCAAAAGTCTACTTGGAGTGGTAAAATTTGAGGAAGCAGCATAAAGTGATGAAAGGAATCTATATATCTATATTCTGTTTCTTTCTAAAACATCAAATATGCACTTGTCTTCATGGACTATATATAGAGAAAGAAAGAGAGTCGAAAGACTTTTAAATATAAATAAGTACAGTTTGCAAAGACCACAAATCATAAACCCTTAATAGCCCCACCAAATTTCAAAAAACACATATCATATAATTATGTTGCATAAAATTTGATAAATTAAACCACACATACCTGCTCTCTAGACTTTGCTGCACCGACTACACCCATGGAACTTCGGAACTTTCATTAGTTGAATTATTTCGGTTAGCCTTAATTTCTTGGCCCATCGAACACAACAAAAACAAAACCATAAAATATAATGAGAAATATTTTTTAAAAAACGAAGAAAAAAACAAAAAAAAAACACTCATGAGAAGTTGAGAGCTTACCCTTCCTTCGCTACTTTCAGGATCGATGTGTTGGAATGCGTTTCCGTTGATCCATAGATGGTGTTCTTTCCTTACTAATGTGTTCCCTCTGATACTCGTGTGTTTCCCTGATCAATTATTAATGCCGAATGTGTCCTCTGAGATAGAGGATTTACTCGACCTGCATCCACCGATCAAATCGCTTTTGCTCCTACCACCCGGAAGGAGTTGAGGGCCTAAAAGAAATTTTCTGAAATGAGAGATATTAACCATAACTGTAAATTACAAAAAAAATTATTTAACACAAATTATATGTGGAAGTAAGTTTATCCTATGCAAAAACAAAGAAATCTTACACCCTACATATGTCAAGAGAAAATTGCATTTGAAATGAAGAGGACTCCACCCTCTGTCTCCGTCTCTCTCAGAGAGAGATATTCAACAGTTCACATCCACCTCCTTTCTTTACCTACAGTACAAGGCACATGATATAAATTCTTAAAAACCTTCTGATATAATAATGCAGTAGAATAATGTAGCAGAATGAGTTAAATTTAACCTTAGATATCTCCTCCTGGACCTTCCCTTGCCCCCACTATACCTCCTCCTCCACTTTTTTTACCTACATTACAAGGCACATGATATAAATTCTTAAAAATGTTTCTAATATAATTATGCAGCAAAATAGGAGTTAAATTTAACTGAATATACCTCATCCTTCGCCTTCGCCTTCCCCTGCCCCCTCCTAAGTCTATCCTATGCAAAAACAAAAAATCTTACACCCTACATATGTGGAGAAAATTGCATAAAATTGCATTTGAAATGAAAAGGACTCCACCCTCTGACTCTGTCTCTGTCTCTCTCACACGGAAATATTCAAGAGTTCACATCCCACCGTTCTTTTACCTACAGAAAAAGGCACGTGATATAAATTCTTAAAAACCCTTCTGATATAATGATATAATAGAATAATGAAGCAGAATATGAGTTAAATATAACCTTACATATCCCCTCCTGGAGTAGAATAATGTAGGAGAATATGGAGTAGAATAATGTAGGAGAATATGAGTTAAATTTAACCTTACATATCTCCTCCTGAAGTAGAATAATGTAGCAGAATATGAGTTAAATTTAACCTTACATATCTCCTCCTGGACCTTCCCCTGCCCCCATTATACCTCCTCCTTCACCTTTCTTTACCTACATTACAAGGCACATGATGTAAATTCTTAAAAATGCTTCTAATATAATTATGCGGCAAAATATGAGTTAAATTTAACTGAAAATACCTCATCCTTCGCCTTCGCCTTCCCCTGCCCCACTGCACCTCCACCTCCTCCTCCTCCTCCTTCCCCTGCGCCCACTAGACTTGTGACTTGTGAAATCTTCATCAGACTTGTTATGGCTGGAGATAATTTCCCAGCACATTGAAACTAAACCAAAAAATCTTGAAAGAAATATTTTAAAAAATATCAAAAATTCTCTTGAACCAAAACAGGATCGACCTTCTGTCTCAAAAGAGGATAAAAATATTAAACAGCTCCTTCCTTCACCTTACACTTTAAAGGAATCGCATGATAATTCAAGCATACCTTAGCCATCTCGATAGGCTCCGAAAGCAGGAGGAGATGGGCCTTCCCCCAATCTCTACAGAAGGGAATAACAGAAGACGTCTCCTGCGTCGGATCTCTTTCTAGCCTTGCTAAATATCTAAGAGATAACTTCCCCTGAAACAGAAGAATTCCTTGATAGAGGCAAAAGTCGGCCCATCCTCCTATCTCCTTTTTCCATGCGAACACCGGACCCTTCTCTATTCGACTGCGCATTTGAGTGGGTTTAAACAGATGTTGTACTAACGACATTGTGCAAAAAAGGTGGATAGGTCTGCGAAGTTCTCCCCTGCGCCCCTTGCATCAGTGTAATCTGCATCGGTTCCAAATTTTAAAACAAAACACATTACAAATTGTATTTAAAATGAGACAAATGAAGCCAAGCGTACCTGCCCATTGCATCAGTAGAACCAGTAGAGCCTGTATCAGCTAGGTTATTTGGACCGCTTTCATTTTCCATCCATTAACCCTAAAGGATAAAAACTATGAAAACAATAGATAACAGAAAAAACAAACGGAGAAAGCAAACAGAAACAAGATATCAAACCAAAAATCGGCATGGCCATGCTTAAAATTCAGAACAAAATAACCAGAGGGCCCGCAACACCAAAATCCTTGGAAACAGAAAGCCAAAAATAAAATTAAAAGAAACAAAACAACACAGCAGACACCATAAACAACCAAGAATGCCGCCATCATATCGCAGGAACTTTTGTGGTTTGTCAGCGGAACAGCACTCCATTCTTCGACCTCCTTGCCAGCTATATGAACCAGAAAATTGACCCGTCACAGGACAAGATGGATGGAGTAGGTTCAGGATCATTTTATTCTTTTGATCAGAGAAGGTAGAATTATCTGTGAACAAGACCATTTATTCCCTGCAGCATCGTTAGAGATACGATTCAAGCAGTATTCAACCAGTAGGCAGAAACATTTCATTGAGTATGTAACTTCTAAGTCTAGATGGTAGAGCCCTCTATATACCTGTTGTAAACCTGATGTTAGAAGCAAGATCAGCCTTCTGTTTCAAAGCTGATTGCCCCAGCGAGTGCACCAAAGAAATTGACCTCGGGAGCTCAAGATTCTTATTGGAAATATCAATTTTCTTTGCAACTGAGGCGACTTTTCTTCTATTCATTCACTTCCCCATCCAACCTCAGGAGCATCGTATGCCGGAGTAGCTAGAGCGCTTCTCTCTGCATTGTGTCCCGGCCGACCATGGACACATCGCTGCATCGTATGCCGGAGCATCTATTCTTTCTGCATTGTGTCCCGGAGACTATGGACACATCGCTCCTCGCCCGCCAACGTCCAAACCTACCTGAATCGCATTTAATGAAATATGTTTCATTATTTGTTTTTTCCAATTTAATAACCGTTTGGCAGGCGCGGCGCCGCCTTCCCGATCTTCAATAATAATATGAATTCAAATTCCCGATTTTCAACACTAATATGAATTCAAATTAAGAGCTTGACACCATTCACTTTGACAATTTTTATTTTTACCCGGAAAAATTCGCTGGGCACTAACATGAAAAACATAATTCGTTTTAAGATGAATAAATAATTAAAAAATAAAAATACATTTAGTGCATACAATTATTTGAATGGTTTTTCTGACTTATTACACATTAAAAATCATCACGGCTGTGGAGAGGGCTTCATTCTTTATATAAATGAACATTATTTCTACAAGGTTAAGATGGAATTAGGAGGTAGCACTAATAAATTCGCCGAACTCATTACCCTGTGCCATTTATTACATTTTTTCTTGGGTTATCAGTCTCATAATCTTAATATTTTTGGAGATTCTAAGATTATTATTAATTGATTTAATAGCATATCTATTTGTCACATTCACACACTCAGCGATATTATCAACGAAGTGAACCTCTTCAAGGCAAAATTTAATAGTATCTCTTGCTCTCATATTTACAGGGAATATAACTGCAGTGCTCACCAATTATCCAAGGAGGCCGCGATATTACCCAGAGGTTATCCAAGGAGGCCGCGATATTACCCAGAGGAGAATGGGTGATTCAAGAGCAGAGGAGCACTGATGAATTCCAATATTATCATTGGCCATATATAGATCAACATTATCAGGGGTTATCATTGGCCATATATAGATCAACATTATCAGGGGGATTCGGGTCCTTGAATCACTAGTTTTTTTGTAAAGTTCTGAAACACAATGTTTTGTAATCTTTTTGATGTTGAATCTGACATATATTGTTGAGATATTATACTGAAATGTACAGGCTATTACATATATAAAATAGTTTTTACAATTATTTTTTGGGCAGATCACCTTGTGTGGTGTATCCGACAGCTGAGAGTCACTCATGTAGTACCCTGAGAGTCACTCATGTAGTACCCTGAGAGTCAAGCATCTACAATATATAATTTTCTCTATATTAACGAAAATTACGGATTTTTCCAGTGGAAAAATATTACACATTAAAATTTATGGAATTAAATAGATATTTCATGTAATGAAACCTTTATTAATTAAATTTGTGTAAAAAGAATTTACGGAATTAAATAGATATTTCATGTAATGAAACATTTATTAATTAAATTTGTATAAAAAGTATTAGTTTGTTTATAATTCTAATATATTAATTTATTAGTTTTTTTATAATTCTTATATGTTTATATTGGAATTGTGATCTCTGAAGATTTTGTAAATCTATAATTATTGAGTTTAAGTTTAGATTTATTTTTTTTTTGATTATTATTCTAAATGAGATCTTGATGAAAAGAGTGTAGTAAAAAGTTTTAGTTTTAGAATTATGTCATAACTACTTATATTATATTATATACTATATACTTTATGAATATTTAATATATTTATATATTTGAAATGTGGTTGCACTAGCATGGCTAAGGGTTATCGATAATATGAAATTTATATTTGAAACGTTCGCCTTCTTCAAACCTACATGAGTTGTCTTTCTAATGAAATTTATGTTCAAAACATTTGCCCTCCACAAACATCTACCTTCATCTAATAAAACATGGCCTGGGGGTTATGAAATGTCTACAGTCATAGTCATGGTCATGCCACATTTTTATATCGTTAGTTTTTATGTTTGTCATAATTAACTCAATCTTCTTTATTTTGTTAGTGAGTTTTTATTCAAGATTTCTTCCCTACATTCCGTTTGAAAGTTAAGTATTTGACAATGCGGGATTAGATATTTGACAATGCAAGATAAGGTGTTTTAATTAGTTGATTTGAGTGCACTTATTCTCATTATGAAGGTTCAAGTATGTGTCATTTTAGGTTTCAATAGCTACATTAATTTTATGTTTGCTAATTTTATGGAGTTTCCATTTAAACTCTGTTGGCTTTGTGACCATATATTTTATCGTGTTTCCATTTAATCTATGTTTATTTTGTGACCATATATTTGTGTGAGGTTGATTTGTGCTTTTATCTGGTCACAATGCCATTGCAAGGGCTTCAGAATTTTGAAATATCAATTGTACCCTTCTGAGTGGTGCATCAGATTAAGTATTTTGTTTGGGAGATGGTGTAGGGCTTTAGCCCAAAAACTATACATATGACAACGTGTCAATGCAAGGAATTCACTTGATAGGGTGATCCCCTTGACAAAACGTGGTAGAAAATGTTTCTTTAACCAAATCTAGTGAATTGAGGTTAAGTACAATTATATATAAATATATCCTCCTCAAATAAATATTAAGGATTCAACCAATATCATAAATAATGTACACTTAGATTCTTCTTTTCATTACCATACTTGGGTAAAATTAAGGTATATTCACTCTATCATGACAATGGACCTATATATACATAATATTTGTTTTTATTAAAGCCTTCGAAACAATATATTCATGCCAATAGGAAGCGATAATCAAGGTATAGTGTGTTGATTAATTATTTCCTTCAACCTTTCACCAAAAATCTAGTAACCATCACTTAGCATCTCTTACAAGATTTTAAATGATATTAATTTTAATTTAATACAAGAGTAAGCAATCCCTTGAAGATTGTATTTTCTGTTTACAAGATTTTTAAATTATGGTTTTAAGTTAATGTTAAGTTTTTGTATCATCATTTAAACATCAAATATGATATTAAGTTAATGTGGTTGTGCATGTGATTGATATAATCTTATCCATGTATATCAACCATATTTATTAATGTCGTTGTGCTAGTTCAAAGATATGTGCGAATTAATATAATAGAGAATTTGTTTATATAAAGTAGGTTTATCTAATTTTGTAATACATTTTTTTACGATTTTCAATCGATTTAAAATTTTGAAAAATTCAATCAATTTAAAATTGGGCAAAATTCCCAAGGACATTGTTCCACCATGTAAAGATCTTGGATTATTGGTAGGACTTTGCTTGCACTTGAGATTTCTACTAGATTCATATCAAATTTATGGTAAGAAATTAAGTTTGTTCACTATAAGATTAACTTACTACAAAAGCTTTGACAATCCTTAAACATCAAACAAACTTACTTAGATCTTAACACTTGCCCAAGAGCTTGTACATGTGTCATTAACCATACTAAGAGATGGAGGGGTTATAGATGCAAGAGGGATCATTATTGATGTTGGAGGAAATCGAGAAACAAAATTTGCATGGGGTCTTGGAAAATTTTCAAATAACCAAACTAAAGCTTGCACTTTTCTTTAGGGCCTACTCCTTGCATCTGAATTGGGAATAAGAAGACTAATAGTTATATAGGGTTCAATTTTTATAATCATACAATGGTTTTGAAATCCCTCCCTTCTAATAACGGGATTGTCTCCATTATATGTGGATAGCCTTTGGAACTTAATCTTGGAGAATTCTAACTTAGAGTTACATGTTTTGGTTATTGGATATAAGCTCTTGTGTGTTGAATTATCTTGTCGGATTCTGAGAGTTGCTTGAATCTTTGAGGCTAAAGGTCCACTCTATTCATGTATCATCAATAGTGTGGATGATTTTCTTATTTGTAAGTGGTATTTCTTTTATGGGGGTTCTAGTGCCTCTATTTTTCCCGTGGGTCCTTCGGTATAGGTTTTCCCCTAATTGACTGGGCAAGCAACAAGGTGTTTCTTATGTATGGGTCTAACTGTTTTTCTAAGAAAAACTGGAAGGCCCACTCATTTATTAGTTTTATTGATTATAAGGAGGCTTGAGACGTCTAGAGAGCCCTTCATAGAGACAAAGAGTCCATCCATTGTAACAAGACCTCTGTTTTCTCATTCACCACAAAGCTTCATGAGAATGAACATTAGTATTTAGCTTAGAATTCATAATTATGACAACATTGTTGCAACATAAATTGCAAATCAACTCTCTTTGAAGTAAAGTGCAAGATGCTCAACAACCTGGTCCACAGTTTGAGCAAAGGCAATCAATCAACAACCTCATGTTTGAATATGTCCACCAATTCTATACATCTATGTATTAAGAGGAACATTATACACCATATTCTTGCTAAAATGGACATTGGCAACTAGGAACCAAAACCAACCTGTTTAGGGTAGAAGAGGCACAACATTATCATTTTTCTCATGAAAAT
>APFE030173652.1:27179-53860 GCA_000404065.3 Pinus taeda | reverse complement strand
TATGTTAATGTGTACATGTGCCACATGCAAGCAATAAGTTAACTGGAGCTAATCTAGGTGCATGTACACCAACACAGCTAGTCTAAGTGCATGTACACCAACACCTTATCCTATGACAATAGAAAATCACCAAACTATAGAGAAATTCAACGGAAGCCAATTCACCACACTATATCAGGAAGGTTTAGTGAGATCCCTTGTCGTAAGTAAAGACAATTTGCAAGCAACCTCCTTATCCTCTAACAGCAGAAAGACCAAACCATAGAGCAATTCAGGCTGATTCACAACAACTAAAGAATTAATGAAACTAACTGAACAGTTTCTCGTCACTGAGAGATCTCGATCATTGATGGTCTATCTATTCTTTGTGCTAGCCTTACGCCTTTGGAAACACTTCTTCCTCTCAATGACTGGACATCAATGAAGTAGAGGGTGGAGTCCTAGTTGCGTGCATGTTGCTCTAATAGTAGTTTTATTTGAATAAGCCAACCTCCTCAATCTTGAGATAGATATGGCTTGCAATTTGCATTCCTCAGCAATACTACATAATTTAGATGGTTATACAACATCATTTTCACACCCATCTTTCGGGGAAATCACCAAACACTCGGGATCTCAGATAGTGATACAACAACATCATGAAGGCCTAAGGAAACACTGCAGTTGCACTGTTCAGTCTTCCGTGGACGGATGAAATGAAGGCCAAAATAAGAGCGTTGGTTGCCATTCCTACTTTGATCAATATCTTTGATGACAATAATTCCAAGGCCTACTTTCAAATGCTTTCATGTGAAACAATTTACAAATGTCAAATATTGCACATGTGGAAAGTGGCTTCGGAAATGTAAGCTCTTTGCATGGAACACTTGGAAAGTCTTTAATCCCTTTGCTTTATGTTCATGCATGTAAAAATGCTTGCATGTGAAACAATTTACAAATGTCAAATATTTGACATGTGGAAAGTGGCTTCGGATATGTAGGATCTTCGCATGTAACACTTGGAAAGTCTTTAATCCCTGCGCTTTATGTTCATGCATGTAAAATACTCTCATTGAGTCGTAGGATTTTGTTGAATTGAGGACCTTCATTAGCTAAGGAGGCATTCACATCACACAGTATGTAAGTTTAGGTAAAAATTAGGTAGGATGCAAAACATGTAAATTGATGCATTATTGTAATTTTTATCTTTTTAAATGCTCTTTTAATTTATTAGTGTTGGGGTTCTTTGGTTGAGACACTGTGTTTGCATGTTCAAAACTATGGTCTACATAAATCCATGAATTATTGGTTAGGAGGTGAGGGAAATGAGTTTGACGGATTTAATATGTACCATTGGTTAATATATATTAATATAACTTTTTACGTAAACTTTTGAAGTTGGCTTCAATTTATATTAGTGTTAGTTTTTTGGTCTTTTGTGTTGGATTTAGAAACGTCTAATTACAATAATTTAGGTTGGACATGCATGCATTATGATTATGATATCAAATACTGTCAGCAAGATTACATTTATGTCATGATTAAATATGCCAAATAATGTGATTAATTAAGTCATGGCATTAAACGTATTTAAATAAGGATTTGGATACAAATACACATAGAATAATGTCAATCAATTATAATTGTTAATGGACCGATTATAATTGATTGAAATAATAGCAGTAATAAATTTCTTGACAGCTAAATTTCGGTTGTCCAGATTTCTTGACAGCTAAATTTCGGCTGCCCTAGGATTGGGACTGCTATAAAAGGGCTGAGTCTCCAAGGCTTGCAATCACTCAAGAAAATTGTCTGCTCCATTGAAGACTTGATACTCTATCAAGGATAGCCAGAGAAAAGGATTGCAAGCTCTTGGAAGGATTCAAGAGCCAACAACTCAAGTCAAGACCAGGAGCTTTCGAAGATGGAAAGTAAGTTCCGTTGTGCATTATTTTCAATTTCTTACAAAGGAGTAGATCTTGGTTAGGGTTTAAAGTAATTAGGAAAACCCATAAATTAAATCCTACAATGCCATCAATTACATTTGTTGCAAGTTGAAATCCAAAAGCCAGATAGAGGCATTGTTACCGAACAATACAGATGATGTGCAACAACATTGTCATTGGGTCCACATATACTTCATAATTGCCTAGCGCTTGATAGGATCATTTTTCCTAGCTCAAGCGTCCATCCCAACTGGTCCCCTTTAAGCCAGAATCTAAGTAGGCTTAGCTCAAGCATAAGTGGTTCACTGTATGATCTCTCATGGGTTTCTTAATGATCTGGTATTGTGTATTGTGGGCTCGTTTTTCTTTTCAACAACTTATAAAAAATAATATTAATGATAAAAATTATATAGTTATATCTCTTGGCAGGGTGGTTCCTCCTTCCAACAGTGTACATTCATCACTACCACTATGTTATGTTTATTGTGCGGAAGTTCATTATGCGAAGGAAAAAAGTTGTCTGTTGTAGGGAGCACCACAAATTGTGGGGAAGTCCATTGTGCGGAGGACCTCTGCACAATGAACTTTCCCACAATTTGTGGTGGTCCCTACAACTGACAACTTTGTTTGTGTGGAGTTTTGCTTGTGTAGAAAGCTCCACACACTTGAAACAAACTCCCATATAATCTACAATGTCGTAGTCTAACCAAACTGCTTTTTTCCCCTGAAAACCATGGAAGTTTCAGTCATAGTTTTATAAAATCCAACAGGAATTTTTCTAAATCCTAGTTATAGCTGTCAATATTCAATATTTTGGGTGCCCTAGAGGTTTTTGATGGTGCTGAATCCATTTCCACCATCAAAAACATAATTCAAACACTGCTACTGCATGATTTTTTGAATTTTTTTTCCCGGATTCCGACCACTTTTGGTTGTCCGGGAAATTCCTTCGCCTCCATAGACGACTCCATCTACAATTAACATATTTGTTTCATGCAAAATCTATCTAAAAATGACCCTTGATTCCAGCTTGAGTGTGTACCACGTGGTGACCATGGCGGCAATCCTCTGAATAATATCAATGGAGATCAATATTATCACATGTCGGAGCCCTACATGTTGGCCAATACTAGCAATAACTCCATGACAATTGTCCACACTAATTACTAGGGTGTTAAATGTGATCTTTCAACTAACTATAACTTACTGTGGTCAAGTTCGTACTTTTATATCCACCCAAATACATTCGCTAATATCTTGCTTTGGGGGTATTGTAATCAAGGTGTGGTGGATAATAATAGTACTACATCATTGTTGCACCAGGGAAGATTTTGTGATGATGTTTAGTATTACAGCTCGGTACTATGGGCTATGGAAACACGCCTTTGTGAAGCACATCTTCAAATACGAATTAGTCTAAACCTGCACATTGATGGTGACTCTTTACCGAGGCAAGAACAGTTCAATGATATGGATTTTGAGATAACATGGGATGTCAACAAGAACATAGATCAAAATTGCAACGCTTCTTTGACGAGTAAGGGTATTTGTGGTTATGACATTTCTGAACCTACAAAGTTTTTATGCTAATGTTCTGATGTCTCCTCGTAGCTCGACAAATGTGTATAGAATCGAGGGTTCCATGTTGACTATATTCATTACACTAAGCATGCCCATATCGCATTATCTTCACACTTTGTATAAGATCTAGCGACTATAACCAAATTCTTTTTTTTTAAGAGGGTGTTTTTGTTGGGCATGAAATAATGTTGCCAAAAGGCTTGAAACCATAAACTATCTTTGGGATGTGTGACAATGTTTGCGAGACTTCTCAATTAATTTGCTTATTAGCCAAAACCAAGGTTGCCACGGTCTGAAAACTACCATTCTCACAACACCAATCCCATCGTTACACCATGGTGTTTCCACATCGATCTACGCATAATATTCTCTCCATCAAGGTGTTTGATGCAAAGAACTTTAAGCAATTTTGATGCAAGGTGTTTGAGGGGCACGAGATGTCGTGAGTGATAACTCAAGTTGTAAAGCTACTACAAAGTATACTTTTAAATTTCTATGGTAGGACATGTGCCATGCACCATATATCATACATGTTATCGTGCTTTATTCAAAACATATTTTCAATAATTATTATGCAGGTAGAAATGATTATAAGACAGTTTCCATGGGTCATATCATTTTCTATATAGTAGGTCAAACTTTTTTATTGCTTTTGGCTATTGCTATAGTTGATCAAACTCGTGACCTAGCAAACATTTTTATTGCTTTAGGCCATTGATGTAGTTGATTGAACTCATGACCTACCTTGCAATATTTTAAATTTTAACCACTCTAGTAGTTGAGGTCAAATTTTATACAAATGACTAGGTAAGTACCATCTATCAATTCGATTATAATATAGTTTTAATGCTCTACATTGGAATAATTAAGAGGACAATGCAAGAGCGCTGCACATATGCCCCCATCATGTGGAATTGCTTAGATCCAAAAACTTAATGATAGATTCAACCGAAAGAGTTTGTTTCTGTAAAATTAAGATAAGTGACACATTCCAGGGATGAAAAAACATTGGTGGAAACCATTAATTGTGTATACCACTATAGGTGTCATAGCAAACATATATGTCATCACTATGGGATACAACGAACATCGCGTTAAATAGAGGATATATTCTCGAAATATTTTGAATCTAAGACACCTTCATATGCATTCTTAGTCTTATGGTTTGCCCCATGATTTCACACTCCAAAAATGGATGAACCCACAAGATCTTGGATTTGGAGATATGCATACACATGCCTTGCATAACTCGATGCTCCATCTTAGTGATTTTAAATATGGAATTTAAAATTAATGGGATGGAAAGTAGAACACAATGAAGGTGATATTCTCATACATGAGCGACCAGAATTGATCTCCAATTTAGGTCTATGTACATTGAAATCGATGTCGAATTTATAAATTAGTTGTTACTTTAAATTAGCTCGCCACATGACCAATCCTATGTAAATCTTCTATATCTTTGATATCTAGTTCTATACATACAATATCACATCACACTCTAGAATAATTACCTTGCCTTCTTTCCTCGGCCTATGCTTTGACAGAGAAATTGTATTAAATTAATCCACACATTGAGATTTTGTAGAGGCTTATGATGTTACCAAGTTCTAACATTTCGTCTGAATGGGAAGAAAGTTGAGGAGAGTTGACTGCCTTTCCGACATATGCTTTTGAAAATACATTATTCAAAACAATTGTTCGCGTTGAACTCAACTAGTGGATAAAATGAATATGTCGGTGAGACATGGTTCACTTTTATCTGCAACAATCCACTGCCATTGCTAGAACTCTCGGTCCTCCGCACAAGGAAGCTGTGTGGAATGAATTTATGTAGAAAATGGTAATGTGTAGGGTGCCGAACAAGTTTGTGCGAAGCTCTGTACTCTTGCACAATGAGCTAGTTCATTGTGTGGGAGTGCGGAGCTCCACACCGTGTGCTAGAATTCCAATCCGTGATTAATTCAGATTAAGTGTGTTGGAATTTGGTTAAGTAATTCTTATAGGGGAGGAAGATGTAGTTGCTTACATTAAACCAATTAATCTCTTTACCGTCATCATATGAATTCAGTTGCTCCGCTGTCGACTTTGAATTCTAGTCTTAAGTGTAAATGCATTCCTTACATTTTGTAGACCTTTGGATTTGACAACATTAGTGGATTCATTTTATATTAATAAATTTTCTATGCAGATAAAAGAAAAATAGTAAAGTTAATAATTATGTGAAATGAAAATTTTCCCAATGCGATGACTTGTCCTAATACACGGGGAGGAGAAAAATAAGCAGACTCGACGAAATTTTTTTCACAAAGGACCTTCACACAATTGTAATTGGACCATTGTGTGGGATACAACAATTTGAGAATGATAGGTGCAACCCTTCCCCTGGCCTCACCACCATGCACATTGCTGTGTTGCCTTAACTACCAAGCTTCTAGTTTATTGTAAGAGCATTGACACTGATTAACCGTCACATTCAAAACCCTAATTGACATCACAGTGATATCAATGGTCTAGAACACGACGAGCATATTGACAGTCAAGGCATCAATACTTCAATAATCAAAGCGATTTCATCTTAACAGGGGAGGTTTGAGAATAAGTTTGCTAAAAGCATGGTTTGATTCCATTAGCTTGGTCTCTGCAACAACATCCCTCTGTTACTCCATTTCATCTTGACATGAGAGGTCTGAGAATAAATAAATCTGTTAAAGATGTGGTTTGAATCCATTGGCTTGGTGTTTGCAACAACTTTTATAAATAAATTCATTCCTATTTCAGACGGATAATTCATTGAGAATTACCGCATGGCTTCTTCAGGCAGACTCCATGAGTCATTGTACGGAGCTTCCTTCGGTGAAAGCTCCGCACAATGAAAATCCCTCCCTTGCCTACGTAAAGTACCTACAACAATTTATTCCACGCAATGAAAAGCCCCCCACCTACTTAAAGGACCTGGAACCGACTCATTTTTGGCATGATTGGGGAGAGCAACAATATAACATTGTGAGTGTCAGAGCACTCACCAAGGGAATGACCACTCACAAAATTAGTTGTTGTTGTTGTTTTTTTTTTGTTAATGAATTGTCAGGTATTGACAAATAGTGAAAATAAAATGCCCTTGTTGATTGGTCTCTGCAACAACACCCCTCTGTTACTCCATTTCGCCTTGAAGGAGAGGTTTGAGAATAAATAAATTTGTTAAAGACGTCATTTGATTCCATTGGCTTGGTCTTTGCAACAACATTTATACATAAATTTATTCCTTGTTTTGAGCAGATAATTCATAGAAATTATCGCATGGCTTCTTCAGGAAGACTCCATGAGTCATTGTACGAAGCTTCCTTCGTACGGTGAAGGCTCCGCATAATGAAAATCCCTCCCTCGCCTACGTAAAGTACCTACAACAACGTCCTCCATGCAATGAAAAGGCCCCCACCTACGTAAAGGACCTGAAACCGGCTCATTTTTGGCATCATTGGGTGAAGCAGCACCATAACATTGTCAGTGTCAGAGCACTCACCAAGGGAATGACCACTCACAAAAATAGTTGTTGTTGTTGTTTTTTTTTAATGAATTGTGAGGTATTGACGAAGAGTGAAAATAAAATGCCCTCCAGCAAGGGATTTATGTCCCTTCATAGCTCACTCAATGTTGACAGTACTGGACCCGCCAACATTCAGGGGATCACCCTGGTATGAAATCCTAACTAAACCTCACACCATTTAGTGTGGGAGTCCCATCCAATATGATGGCCTTTTGCCTCAGCTTTTGCTTGTCAACACAGGAGAGTGGTCTGCTTTGTCTTCGAGTAGTGAGGTTCACGTGCCTAGTGACTGCTCTTATTACTTGTTTCAAAGGTTCTTTCACCACAAAGGGAGAAGGTGGGAGTGAGTCCCAAGTCGGATGGGAGGAAGTCCCAACTCTATTAGGAACACACAACACAACAAGACATTCACAGCTTCCGGAGGAGCAGTCCACACGGATGCGGCAGTCACAACACACAAGGAAAGATAACATGCACAACACACAACGGAGGAGTCCGTGCGAGTGTGACGATCATTATAAAAAGTTTACGTGAAAGGTTTGTCTGATATCCAGGGAGGTAACCAACATGGGTAGGAAAACATTAACAACTTGTACAACACATTTTCATTAATATATATGTATTACAATAGTTGAATGAGTTCAAGTGTTAAACACAGGTTAAAGAAACATGTATTACAAGTGTTCAAGATTAGTCTTACAATAATTACAACACATGTGTGAAAACGCGCTGGCCTATTATCAGGCTTCTGAATTAAGCGAAATTACTAAAACACTTCGTTACACCATACATCACTAACCCTGTGTGCGGGGCGTTGGAGCCACTACTTACTCCTCAAAGAAAAGATTACAGACTATCAAGAATATGTGGGAGGAGCCAAGGTGAAAAGTCCTTTGCATGTACAAATGAGGGGGTATTTATAGCCAAGGGTGAAAATGACCCTTGTGGATGTTCAACTTCCCTCGTGATTGTTTGACTTCTATGGCCTTTCAACTTTACATGATTCTTGATATGACAAGTGGGTCTCTTGGACTTTCACGTTTCATTACATTGATTGACAATATGGCCCACAGTAGAGATGTGGACGACATGACGCATGACAAGACTCGACATGACAATGTTGGGACGTTTGTGTTGTTTCTGGTGCATGTTGAGTTGCAGTGCTGCTGAGTGATGGATGTCCTCATGGTGTGTCACAACTTCACCTCCGCATGGCATGGTGCACGGAGTCTTCAATGGTCGTTGGTTCGCTTGATGTCACATTGGCACATTGCTTCCTTGCTCGTACTTGGTCATGCCAGACATGTTCATTCATTCGCGAAAATGCGTATTTGTCTGTTCGCGAACTCATGGTCATCCGTCCGCGAACACATCTTCGCATGTTCGTCTAACCGTCTATCCATCTGTGAACACATACTTCCATGGTCGTCCATCTACGAACACATCATGCATGGGTCATTTGTTTGTTCATTCGTGACCAAGTGCTCTTGCATGTTCTCTCCTTTGGATCCCATTTGTCGTCGCATCACATTTGTGCATGTATCTGTATCTGCAGTTACTCATGATGAGACGACATCAAATTCATAAATATCTTAGTCTACCATGATGCATGGTCGCTTCGGATGCAGGTGACTAGGAGAGCGGATAAGGCTAGATGGGATGCGAGTTCCAGGAACTGCCGGTGAAAACTGCACAGGAGTCACTGGGAGATGGAGTTGAGCATGCTAGTCTGGTAGTGACTGTCCGCGGGATCTAGCTCGGCTAGCGGACAAATCTACGCAAGTTTTGGGAGGAGTAGTCCGGGTTGGTGGGAGGCTGGGAAGACAAGGACTGCACAGTTTTTGAGAGGAGCAATGTCGGGCTACAAGGTAACTGACAGGCAGGTTCTGCGCAGTTTTTGATGGGAGCGGGTAGTGGGACACTGGTTGGAGAAACTGTGCAATTCTTGGAAGGGACCGACAGTGGGGCACTGGCGGGAAAAATTGTGGAAATGCTAGGAGGTTGGCCAGCTGACCACCTTTGCGTAGTTTCTGAGCTGAGCAGACTCCTGGGTAGAAGAGGGCTTGCTCGAGAAAACTGTGCAGTTTTCTGAGAGAACAACCGGTCAGTTAGTAGGTGACTGATTGGGAAAGTTGCGCAAATTTTTTTTTTTTTGGGGGGGGGAGGGGGGGTGACAAGGAAGGACACTTGGTGTCTGTCCGGCCTGTCTGCGCAATTTCCTCACTCAGTGAAGCGGGCATGGTCAACAGCCTCTGCACAATTTTTGGTGGGAGTCGGTCAAGTCGATGACGGATGAAGGTCTGGTTACGAGAGGGTGGTCCGATCGTTATAACCTTAGCAAAATGACTAAGTGTGTGAGTGAGTGAAATGGTCAATACATGATCTTGCAAACACACACTCTCATGAATTGACGACAAGATGTCCCAAAACATCAAGAGACACATGCTCAACATGACTGACCGATAGTGTGAGCGACAAGCACGATGTGTGTGATCGATCGTTGTACGGTCATGATGATGCTTGTGCGATAGTGCATACGACTTTGTGTGTGAAAGTGACAGGTGTTTATATAATGAATACAAGATGTACACATAGAGCGAAGACCTTGTGTACGACCAGAACATGGTCACAAGCGAGACATCATTATCAACATGCAACATTGGTTTGTTGAACGGTCAAGCAAGGTAGGTGTGCAGACTCATACAAACTCATTGTTGAAAATAGCAACAAGAAATGCTAAAAATAAAAATGGTAAAAATAGCATTTCTATAAATAGCATTTCAGGATATACTTCAACTCTGTTGGAAATAGAAAAAAATAGAAATGCTAAAAATAACATTGTTATAAATAGCATTTCAGGAAAGATTCCAATTTTAATTGGTCCTTGAATTAAAATTCGAATTTGGTCTCAGTAGCTGTTTGAAAAATAATTAATTAATTCATCTTGAGTTAATTAGTTGGAGAAAATCAAACATGAAGTCTTTATGAAGACATGCAACATTATCCCTTTGATTGAGGAAGTTATCCCTTAATTAAGGAGATAAGGATGACTTGTATTTGAGTTGTAATTAGTTAGCTTAGTTACTAACTTAAGTCCAGTTAAATTAGTTCCAAATAGTTGGAGGAACTAATTGTGAGTTCAGTCAGTTAATGCATGCATGCATGCAACTAATGTTGTCCAGATAATTGAATATTCTCTCATAAATAACTCATGCATGTCAATTCAGAGAAAGACCCAGTTGAGATCAAAGGAAGGGACAATGTACTATCAGTTGGAGGAATTTTCCTATAAAGGAAACTCATCCATGTAGAAGGAATTATCCCCTTCAGGATTGCATAGTTAGATCAGAGGTTAGTGAGTGTGTGAAGAGGCCAATTCACACAGGTGGTAGCACTGGACCCCAAGGAAAACTGCGCAAGGAAATAAGAGGCTTGGAGGGTAGAGGAGAAGGTTTGTGAGAAGCCTTTGACTCTTTATTTGACTCTTTATGAGCAGCAGTTGGATTGTAGAGAGAGCGGGATAGCTTGTGAGCTAATTCTTTTTATAATCTGAACATATTTCCACTTGTATGATAATACAGAGATTGGGGTTTTAGGCTGAGGCTTTTCCCGGGTTATTCTTCTGTGTTATGTGTGATGGATTTCTCATTCTCAGTTATATGTGTTCTCATTGATCTTGCTCAAGTCGATTAAGCTTCCGCAAAGTTTGTTGTAGAAGTAGATCTTGTATTTTGCTTTAGTCTATTGCATAATTTGTTGATCTACAGTGTGAATTTCTACATGGTATCAGAGCTAAGTTTATCAGAGCAAAGGTCATCAGAGCTGTGAACGGTATACGAAGAATAAAAATCGAAGTTCAAAAAAAAAAAAATAATAATTGGGCCGCTAGTTTGCAGAGTAGATCTGAAATTTTTCGTGCAAAATTTTTAGAAACAAATAGCAAATCTGGATTCCTTGTGAAAAATACCCAAATTCAAAAAAGAAATCGGCTGAATCGGAGTTCGGATGAGGGAGATATCGCTGCTTTAAAATCAGCTCGTTTTCTAGAAAATTTCGTGACGATAGGAAAGATGAAACAGATTGGTGTGCTAACCAAGAACCTGTATGCACTTGAGGTACAAGATGCATGCAAAGCCTTGAGGAGCAAGGCAAATGTTGGAGACTTGGTGGTTAAGAGGGAGAGTACATTACCTCTCAACATGCAGCGCCAGAAGAAGTCCCAGACAATTGTGGAGGAGCCACAATTGGTGAAGCAACTTCAGGAGGTTGTGCAACAACCACAATTGGAGAAGCCAAGAGGAGACCGAGTGGAGGCGTCCACTCATGCAGAGACCTCCAGTAGGGGAGAATTTCGATCCAAGTGGGCAGAGGGATCACATGCATCCATACCTCCAGGTGCGAGGGGGGGCGATGTGAAGTGATAGTCCCAAGAAAGCTGAAATAGGGGCAGGATCCTTGAGGTACCTAGCCTCTTTGATTAGACCTTGCTACGAGAGCCATGACGAGGAGTAGCAGGACTAGCTAAGTGGGTAGGGATAGATGCAGATGAATCAGCATAGGAAGCTTCAACATCAGAGGGTGTTTCAAGCCCAACGGGGAGGTCAATTGGGAGATTAGTTACTTACTTCTCAGTGACTGAGTTGCAGTGCAACAGTGGGCGGCACGATGCAACATGATGAGAGGAGGTACAATGCGGATGCAGTGCTGGGAGACAATACCAGCAGCAGCACGGATGTAGCAGGAGGAATGAATGTGATTGATGAAGTCATAGATCAAAGTGACAAAGGCTAGAGCAGTCAGATACTAAAGAGCACAGAGGTGCAGAGTTTCAGTCACCAGAGGCAATAGCAGTCAGAGACTTTGATGACAGAGGCATCATCCTGATTCAGGTTGGATATTTTTGTTTCAGAGTTGTTGGAGCAATAACACTTGAGAGAAGTGTTGCATGCAGAACATTCCAAAGGTTCAGGATTAGGTTCGAATTGAATGCCTTTCTTGTTGAGAGGGAGTATTGAAAATAACAACAAGAAATGGTAAAAATAGCATTGCTATAAATAACATTTCACGATATACTCCAACTCTATTGGAAATAGAAAAAATAGAAATGTTAAAAATAACATTGCTATAAATAGCATTTCGAGATAGATTATAATTTTAATTAGTCCCTGAATTAAAATTTGAATTTGGTCTCAGTAGTTGTTTGAAAAATAATTAATTAATTCATCTCGAGTTAATTAGTTGGAGAAAGTCAAACATGAAGTCTTTGTGAAGACATGCAACATTATCCCTTTGAATGAGGAAGTTATCCCTTAATTAAGGAGATAAGGATGAGTTGTATTTGAGTTGTAATTAGTTAGCTCAGTTAACTGAGTTAAGTCTAGTTAAATTAGTTCTAAACGGTTTGAGGAACTAATTGTGAGTTCAATCAGTTAATGCATGCATGCATGCAACTAGTGTTCTCCAGATAAGTGAATATTCTCTCATAAATAAGTCATGCATGTCAGTTTAGAGAAAGGCCCATTTGAGATCAAAGGAAGGGACAATGTACTATCAGTTGGAGGAATTTTCCTATAAAGGAAACTCATCCATGCAGAAGGAATTATCTCCTTCAGGATTGCATAGTTAGATCAGAGGTTAGTGAGTGTGTGAAGAGGCCAATTCACACAGGTCGCAACACTAGACCCCAAAGAAAATTGCGCAAGGAAATAGGAGGCTTGGAGGGCATAGGAGAAGGTTTGTGAGAAGCCTTTGACTATCTATGAGCAGCAGTTGGGTTGCAGAGAGAGCAAGATAGCTTGTGAGTTGATTCTTTTTGTAATCTGAACATATTTCCACTTGTATGATAATACAGAGATTGGGGTTTTAGGCTGAGGCTTTTCCCGGTTGTTCTTCTGTGTTATGTGTGATTGATTTCTCATTCTCAATTATATGTGTTCTCATTGATCTTACTCAATTCGATTAAGCTTCCGTAAAGTTTGTTGTAGAAGTAGATCTTGTATTTTACTTTAGTCTATTGCATAATCTGTTGATCTATAATGGGAATTTCTAGAATCCGGTCAGAAGACTGATACACGATTAACATTGGAGAGTGAAGAAACCCTTGAGGGGAAGAATGATGAACCCTAATCTCTTTGTCGTCGCCTCCCTTCCTTCAGCAGCTGCCTGGCCTTTGCTCGGCCCTGCAGAAGAGGGCGACGCGAGTTTCAGAGGGGCCCCGACTCCATTCAAGCCAAACCCAGCGAATAAGATCACGTGCAGCCCCGCGAAGAAAACAGAGAAACATGCACGGGATGGGCTCACAGCAAGTTGTGCATGCACTGCAACAGATATGGCGGCGGACACTCTTCATCTGCAGGTCGTTGGCAGCTTCGCAGTGAGGATGAGGACGGCGTCCGGCCTCGAGGGACTTCTGCAGGCCGCCAAGATTTTGGATGCTTTGACAGGAAACAAATCAAACTTTGAGGGTTCCAGATTAACCCTACATCCCAATAGCTTATGGATCCAGCACGACATCGCCAGGATCCCACGCGCAATATATGTCATGGAGCAAGGCTGAGATTTTTCTAGCCAGACCCTGCACGCCAACAGTCCATTGTTCCAGAGGGCCACCACAGAGTTCACCAGTCAGCAAAGCCGTAGCTCCAAGGGAAACATCATCAGAAAAAAATCGTCTAGGAGCTTCCAAAGCACCAGATTCCTCTCGTCTCAAATTTTCAAAGGAAAGCAGAAGTCTGATCACTCTGCCTCGTTCCAGATCCAGATCGTGCTCCTTTCTGGCAAAACTCTGCTACAATGGGTGAGCTCTTCGGATCTAGTGCAGGACCTCAAGCAAATCCTGGAATTTAGGCTGAGGATTCCCTTTGCATTTCAATGACTCCTCCACGAAGGTAAACAACTTGAGGATCTTTATCCACTTTCTTTTTACAACATTAAGAGAAATGCCTCCATATTTTTTACCGTTCGTTTGAGAGGGGGAGTTGTTGGACAGTCATCCTCAGCTGCGGTTTTTTCATACAAAGACGCTGTCCATGCTCAGATGCCCAAGAAAACAGCTCCACCAGCTCAGGCTCCCAAACCTTTTTTGGTGGAAAAATTGGAGGAAACCCCTTCCATTGAAATAATGCATCCAACACTGGATGAGCAAATCCAAAAGTATGCAGAGCATGCCATTATTTGCAGGTTCAATGGGCTATGGCCACGCACAACAGATCTCTACAAGTGGATTCACTCTAACTGGACCAACAACTGCAAGGTTCTCCTCTGCTCAAAGGGTTTCTTCATTGTAGTGTTTGCTCTGAGTGAGGACTACCAAAAAGCATTAACTGAAGGCCCATGGTTCTGGGGCTCAGCAAGTTTATTCCTCACCCCTTGGTTCATAGATTTCGATCCCTCTACAACAATCATCACCAAGCTCCCCATCTGGTTCATACTTCCTAATCTCCTGGCGCATCTATAGCACTTTGTTGTATTCTAAGGGATCGACAATACTCTAGGCCGCTTTCTAGCCACAGACACCTCTAGAGGGGAAAAGGGCATATACACCTTCGCCAGAATCTGTGCAGAAATAGACATGAGCAAAGGTCTACCGGATCAGATTAATCTCAAAATTGGAGACTTCCATTGGACTCAGACCCTGGATTATGAGAACACAGCCTTTCGATGCTGAAATTGCCATCACAGAGGGCACCTTCAGAGCTCTTGTCCCTCGATGCCTGCCCAAAAGAAGAAAGCCAATCCTAAGCCAAAATCCAAAAGCTGGAAACCTCATGATCCTCCCCCCGTGGATGATTTTGATTCCAGCTCAGATGAAGAGGAAGGGGATGTGGAAGGAATGGACGCAAAGCGGGCACAGGATCCACCCTTGACTGGTCCTGAGGATTCTATTGTCCCACCAAACTCACATTAAAGAACTCATGAGTCCTCTCCCTCGGATTCAGACAAGGAGACCTCTCCGTCAGCCCAGCTCAGTTTGCAAATCATGCCAGCTCAGCAGAGGAATCATGGTTGGGTCAAAGTTGGTAAAAAGAAAGGAAAAAAATGCCGAATAGTTGATTCTACCCACATTGGGTAGAATCCTTTGTTCTGCTCTTGTTACTCTCTTCTTCTTGTTACTTCTTGTTTAGCACTGCTCTCTTCTTGTTTTCTCTTAGGGGCCGAGGTGGATAGTCTATCCTTTTCGGTTGCCCGTTTTCTTGCTTCTCTTGGTTGTAACTTCATATTGTACCATACGTCCTCTTAATAGAATTAGTCTTTACTGAGAAAAAAAATGGGAATTTCTACACTCATGAGGTGAACCTGAGTGCATGCAAACATCAAGTAAGATTCTCGAAGGAGGCTCCAAAATTGGATGCGGGCCAAAATTTTGGAGGGTGTTGCAGCTGCTACAACACTTGGCAACACATTGGTAGAACTCCAGCTTCTCTGTTTTGGTTCATTGACAGCACAAGGCCTTGGTATTTTTGGGAGTATTGAATCGTTGTGTGGGTTGATTTGGCTTCCCCACTTACCCAATGGATAGATGTGGTTCATCGTTTGCCAACTCAGTCAAACACAACACAAATTTAAGCTTGATCACAGTGTTTCAAAATCGGGAAGGGTAGTTTGGCTCGCGGGTTGAAGATTTTTCAGAGTATAAGATTTCATCTTTGGTGTTGCTCCGCTTCCAGCAGGCCTAGATAGTACCCCGACGAAGTTGCGCAGGAACACATGCATTGCTCCAATGCCAGCGAGCCTAGTCAGTACCCCGATGGAGTTGCATGCTTCACCTCTCTGCGCAGGAAGCCTTTCTCTTCTTTCGCCTTTATATTTTTTAAGAGGACTGTGCATAGGCAGTTATTTGTTTTTGGGCGGAAGAGGGATCTCAACTTATTGAGAGCAGAAGAGGTTGTTCCTTCAAAGAAGCATGTAAGACCTCTGACATAGGTTTTCTCGTATAGATATTTCCCCTTCTTCGTTTCTACTAGTTGGATGAGCATGAAAACACAAAGCAGAAGACTGAGTACAAGCATGGGGCTTCCTGGTGTGGACATAGGTTCATGGTTGCATCAAAGTTCCCCTTGCAAATGGCTCATATTTTCCGTCAAGACTTCATCTGCCAAAGGTTACAACCAAGCACAAAGAAGATGAGCGCAATATTGGCCAAGTGCTACGGTGTCACAAGTCTCTCAGATTTCAGCCACATACTCATTCAAAAGCCATAACTTAGTAGTTGGCAACATTTATTTCCGGAAACAAAAATAGCAAGGTATCAAGCAAACAAAACAAAACGTAAACAAAAATAGTAATCAAAATAAACAAACAAAACATAAATAGTAAGCAAAGGAAACAAAATAAAAACAACAAGCAACAAACAGACTATGTACATGGCACGGGGTGCGGCCCGACCTACTGAAAGTAATAATTGAGATCTTGGTTATTGACAGGAAGATTGTTAATCCTCCCATTAAGTGATTGCAGACGATACGTGTGTGGGCCAAGCTTCTCATGGACCAATATAAGACTATTAGGTTCCGCTACCGGAACTTGGTGGTATCTCGAAAGGCCTTTAGGTGAAGACGACACTACTGCTTAAGATACTGCGTGCAATATAGGCTCTGATGATGACACGAGGTAGTTGTTTTTATTTCAGGAACGGTTCAAGTTTATGAAATCAATGCATAAGCAGATTCCCTTAGATTTCTTATGTACATAACTTAAATTAGAAACCCATGTATGGTGACGAACTTTGTAAGTAATCTGAACATCCAACAACTTAGTCAATTCTTTCTGTACAAGTGGTTCAAGCGACATATGTGTTTTACCCAGTTTTTGCCGCAATGGCTTGGCTCCTCCTTTGCTTGGAATCTCGTGTTGGATTATTCGTGTGTCGTATGTACTTAGGTCATCATATGCCCATGTGGACACATCTCGATATTGTTTGATCAAGCGAACAAAGGCTTGTCGCTACTACGGTGTGCAGTATGCATCGAGATTGACTATCTTCAGATCATGATTGGGTCCCAAGTTGCTCTGTTCGTTCGTAGTGGTGGACCTATGGGTTCTGTTGTTTTTTGGCCCTTGACAACAGTTTTGCAAGTCATAGAACTTGTTGAGAGAAATCACGCCCTTGGGGACGGGGTTTCCTTTCTTACCATCAGCTGTAGTTTGTAGGGGCTGCTCGTGCTCATCTTCATCCGCTGTTGTGTCCTTGAAAGCATCGACATTGTTCATGGAGTGCAGTATCTGTTGACCATCACCAAAAATGCGTAGCTCAGTTATTTTATCAGAGACAAAAGGCTTATACAAAATTTCAACAGTACATCTATCCCTAAGTAGTGACATGCTAACAACTGCGTTTTCCAAGGCATTGGTAGTTGTAATACGCGTTCTTAGCACAACAATGGTATTAAATGCTTGGAAGTTAGAGATCAACTGCCATACTCTAGCTGGTAACTTTTGAGACGAGGTGACAAACAATGAACGGTGTTACATACCTGTCATACCACTATTTTCGAATCACCTACCACTTTGAGTGCAACCACGTTGAGGCTAATGGATTTTTACAAGCCCAACACGAGTGCTTCATACTCAACAACATTATTTATGCACTCGAATTCCAAGCAGCTTAAAATCACGTGTTTTCGGTTTTTTGGGTCGACCAAGATACACCTGGCCCCTGAGATGTCATGTGTCTTTGATCTGTCAAAATACGTGGTCCACAACTCGTCTGTACACTGACGTTTGACGCACTTGCACTGCTGCTACTACTACTACTAATAATGTTACATTGTGCTATACACGTTTCATTTCCATCAGTTGGGTAAGGAAGGAAACCCAACTATGTGTTTGGTGGGGTTGGAGCTTGTTGTGCAAGATAACACCCCAACATTGTTTCTAGGAGGTAGTTGCCAAACATGAGTTCTGTGAAGGCCAACAACTCATTCTCACCATTGATGGGAGTGACATTATGCTTCATATACCTCTCGGATATCATCCATATTTGAATGTTTTTTCCTTTGTACGGAATCAACATGTGTGACAGTACGTAGCAAAATATTTGTTCAGCTTGTTGGACCAGTCTCTATTGAGTAGTAAAACGTATGCTTCTAGTATGTCCACACCAACAATGTTGATGCATTGTTGGACTCAATCGTCGTGAGATAGTCGGATGATAACATCTCGGAGCTCACCAATGGATGGTACAGGTGTACGATCAAGTTGGATGATTTGCGTGGATGTCTTGCTCCATTGTGCATTGATATTTTTAGCAATGAAGAGCGACATGACGTTGGATGCTGCGCCAGAATCAACCAAGCAGTTGTGAACATTGCAATTGAAAATTTCAAATGGGAGAAGGAATGGAGGGCAACCTGAGTTTGATTCTTCCATTTGGAGTGTGTTTGTCACAATTGAAAGTGATCCGGGAGGTGTGCTTGCTCCCTTGCTGGTAGAAGTTGCGTTGTCCATTGTTGTTTGTCCCAATGCGCACAACAGGATGTCTCGTTGACTCTGGATCTTAGCTAACTTGAACAAATTGAATTTCACGCGAGTTTTCTTCATGTCATCCATAATGTTGTAGTCTAAAGGGGGTGGACTCACTGCGGTGTCCGGGGTACGACTGATGTTCGTGTTGTCCGGTGGAGTATTTTTTAGTTTGTTGTTCATGAACGTACTCATGTACGTCGCTGTCTTCCCGGGCTCGCTTTGCGTTTTCTACTTTGGGATGGCTGGTGGGTCAACCTTCCTCATCAACGGTCTAACCTTTTCTTGCATTTCCCCAACTGTGGGGGGAGCCCCTTTACTTCTGAGATTGTAACGGGCATCCTGCTTTTGGGGTTGCTTCTCGGTGTTAGTCTCCAGCCTTGCCTGCAAACACTGATACATGTTAACTACATGCCTAGAACTTGATGGCTCACCAGGTGAAACATCTTCATCATTATTAATATATATGTATTACAACAGTTGAATGAGTTCAAGTGTTAAACACAGGTTAAAGCAACATGTATTACAAGTGTTCAAGATTAGTCTTACAACAATTACAACACATGTGTGAAAACGCACTCGCCTGTTAACAAGATTCTAAATTTAGCGAAAGTTCCAAAACACATCGTTACACCATACATCACTAACCCCATGCGCGGGGCATTGGAGCCACTACTTACTCCTCAAAGAAAAATTAGAGACTCTCAAGGCTATTGATTAGGTGCTCAATATTTAGCTCAAAAAGAAAACTTCTCATAATGGCTTGAAACCTGAACGACCGCGTCCGTATCAGAAAAACGATCCTAACGCATCTTGTTTTGTCGAAAACCAAGTTTGTATGAGAAAGTTATTGTGTTCCGATCGCTTTGTTAAATAGGTGAAATTTGCAAAAAAATGCCCAATCATTGCATAGTCAGCAGTTCGTACTTCTTGCGTGGCAGGTGACTAGGCATGGTCAACGTTGGTCAATGGAAAATCAGGGATGGGCAAGTGGCATTATCTGGTTGGGTTGTATAGGTGATTTGTTGGTGCATTCTTATTTTTGGATTTTTGGACCAATGGAAGAATGCCACGTGGCACCTCCCAAAGGTTAGATTGGTGGTATTTGTAGTGGAGCAAAATATATGGTGGAAGTCGGAGTCAAACCCATGACATCCCACACAAAAACTCTACGCCTTAACTGTCTGCTCTACACAATGTTTCTTACCCATTAAGTTCATGGTGTATATTTGAAGTGTAAAGGTTTGGAGGTTGGCGGTTAGGGGAGGGCTAGCCCGCAAGCCAGCCCTCCCCCCATGTGAACACAATACAACAAACCACAAACGGTTGTGTTTATCCGATGGCTCCAACCATACAAACCTGCAACGGTTAACTTTATCCCATGTGAACGTTGTTACAAACCACGCGGTGACAATTGCGTTAACCCTGACCGTTAGTGACCACACCACTCTGCGACTCCATCTGAACGTTATCACTGTAACTCTAATGGTCAGCTGACGGTTCCGGTTCTACTCCAACAGTTTTGCGATGGTTCTGCATGTGAACACTGCAACCCCAAACTGCTAGCTAATCTGGCGGTCAAGTTAATAGACTCCAAAACCGTGACATTAACTCCTCATGTGAATAGTCTATTAAACCGCTGGAGGCTATGGTCTCAGTTAATGCTAAACTAGGATTAAATTTAATTAAGTGAAGTTAAGCCTTAATTAACTATGAGTTAAATTGTTGGTGCCCCCAAATTCGAGCCTACCACCAAATTTGGCGGGACTAACTGGAAATATTCCAGAATTAGAGGAGAAAATGTAGGAAAAGACTGACTGAGCTCTATAGAAGTTAATTTTCGACCAAATTGAGCTCAAAAAGAGGTGTTCTTGGATAATTTGGACATTCTGAACACATTGGTGTAGGTATTAGGAGCCATAGAGATTTGTAAAACAATATTTTTTTCCACATTGAGCCAATATAAAGTCCCAAGCTATGGAAGTTGGACCAAGGAGATGTACCCTGTTATCACTTAGGTTGTTCCCAACGTTGTAAGAAAGGGAATACGGTTGAGGTAACCACAGACCAATATTTTAGATGCAGGTTCTAGCCAATCTGCATCTAGAGAGGGCTCTCTCTTTATAATTTAGCTTTGTTTAGGGGTATATTAGGCTAGTTATGAAGTACAAGGGTTTTGTTTTAAGTTTGGTTGGAAGGAGGGGGACTCAATAGCACAATGAGGTAAAACTGGAACATCTCAGTCCATTGGGCATGCTGGAGTCAATGAGGGATGGCTTCATGGGTTAGGTTTCTTACTAGAGGATTTATCACAGAGCAAGGTACTCAAATATGGAATAATTTATAGGCTGAAATCAGATGGAATGGAGTCAATGGGTGAAGGGCAATTAAGAATCCTTCATCATGTAGACAGAGGGAAAATGGATGCCTATTGCTAAGGAGCAGCTAAGAATTCCTTAGCTAATATTTAAGATGGAAGAATAAGGGGAAATAGGAGCAGTTAAGAATTCACTGTTTATTCTAGTTCTGAAGAAGACATTGAAAATAACAGAGACTGAACACAGAGTGCAAACAAGCAAATTTTGAGTTATTCTTTTTCTCTATTATTTAGATCATGAAACATATATGATGTAGTAAACGTAGAAACTGTAAAACACGAGTTAGAAGGACTTATTGATCCATAAGATGATTCAAGAATTTTGTGACATGGCCCTTAGCATCAAATTCCTCATTCAACAAGCTAGACAAAATTGGTTCCAACAACTTTTATTTCCAAAAATGTCCAGTGTTACAGTCAAAACTATGAACATTCACCAACCACCAACCAACCAACCCCAAATACTTCGTCTGGGGGGGTATTTATATAGAAATGTCAAGATGTCATACAAAATATCTGATAGAAATAATATCTGCTGACAATTAATGGTTCTTTTACATAGTCAGAGACAGGTAGTCTCGAAAACAGGGAGACAATAAATAGATGCAATAAATTCATGTTGCGCTAGTTGATCTGTCTTTATGAGATGTACTGGAGGTAGGTGCTACAAGTCGGTTCCCAACTATCTTCTACTGATCCTCGGTGTTGGTTGTTCTGCCTTGGCTGGATTTTCTTTAACTCTGATGTGATGCGCTTTGAACCACGTGAATATAATTCATTCCTTCTCTCTGCATTATAGTAAATGCTCCAAAATTTTGCGTTGGCCAAAGATAATTTACAGGATCTCTAACATGCTTTGCCACCATTCTGGTCCTGGTAATTTATGTCTCTGCAGCTTCCTCAGAGTTTCGTTGGTTTCTGTGTACCTGAAGAAATTAGGTGGGACAGTGAATAGATGCCTTACCTCATGCTCTATGTAGAATAGATTTTCTAGGCTGTCATAAAGGGACTGGCCAAATGGCAGTGCCTTCTCTCCTGAAGTGCTTGAAGATGCATTAGGTTGATTAGCAACACATATATTTAATTTATGTACATAGTCCTTGTGCTTCATCAGACAATCATTAGTTCCCAAAGGACTTGGCAAACCTTTTTGATGCAAGACCATAAATTTTTTTGAGAAAGAATTAACCTCTACGTGCATGTCCTGGAACCTTCTATCCAAGTTTTGCGTTAGAGTTCTCATGGTTAGAACTCTCTTGATGTCCAAAATGGTACATGTTCTGTCTCTAATATCTAGTGCTTGCAGTTTTTCACTAGTCTTGGTATTCAAAAAATGTATTAGCATGTTAGCTTGCTCAGGCATCTGTCCCAATAAGGCTCTTGTTTTCTGAATTTCCACTTGGGCAACTCCTATCAAATCAATATGCTCATAAATGGTTTGTATAGACCTCCATATATCACTAAAGGGTGAATGATGTTGTTCCACAAAATTCCTCTGATTTTTGCCAGAGATTTATCCAGAGAGAGGTCCTTTTCTAAGGCCCTTACCTTGTTTTCTAATGCTTTGATCTCTCTTGTTTTCTTTGCCACATTCATCTTGGATTTATCATAGCCCTGTTCAACCTTTGCCAATTTTTCTTTGACTTGCTTCAGCTCTGATACTTGGAGTTTCAATTCCTCCATGGCTTTTATTAATTGATCTGTAGTCATAGTTGTACTGCTGCCTGGTGTTGTTGCTATTGTTGGGCTACCTGTGGTGACTTCTGTTGTTGATGCCGGGATAGTGGGAGGCACTGCTGTTATAATTGTAGGAGGGGCAGTTGTGACGGTTGGAGCTACTTCAGGTGGCTAGGAGGTCAACTCTCCCTGCTTTTCTTGTAATGCTTTCTCAGATGTCTGCTCTGTCTCACTTAATCTTTCATTCATTCTCATAAGCAAGTCCATCATGTCCTCCTCTAACTTCTGCTGTACAACTTCTATGGTTTGTGGATGCATAGTAGAAGGTAGCTTTAATTGTTTCCTGAGGGCAGCAATATCCTCTTCCTTGTTCTTCATCAATGCCTTTATGCCTTTGGCATCTTTGGGATCATGTCCCAATTCAATAATAATATCTTCCGAGGATTTGATCCTGTTGTCCTTGGCTAGAGAGGAAGCCTTCTCCAAAAATAGTTGAGCGGAGGTGTTGTTCAATGAATTTTGCAATTTATGAGCCAACATTGCCTTATCTGCCAGTGTGGATGATCAGGAGCTCAGGACCAAGTGTCGTAAAATGGTCAATAATGAAAGTGCTCAGAACTGGTTCGAACCTGAACGACCGGATAGAGCTCGTCCTCCTGATTCCGGCACTGCAAACGGTCTTCGTATGCAGAAGTTATGCCAAAAACAAAATCGCCCAATGACTCTTAATTTTTAATTTTTTTTCAAAAAAATTTAAAATAGAATATTCCCAAAATATTCCAGAGAATATACTTTTCAGGCAGCGAATGGCAAGCTGCCACGTGGCAGGGCTGGAGGCCGCCACGTGGCCTAAGGTGACTCAGCATTAATGGGCGCATATATTTAAAATTTTGGTTGGGTTGTGAATCGAACCCACGACCACTCAAACATCATTATGCCGTTTTACCAATGCACCAATGGTATTGGACTTGATATATTGGTGGAGTTAACAGTATTAAAAGGTTCTATTAGGTTTGGGCGGGGCCCGAAGGGGGCCAGCCCCCATACCACGTGACCTCACGCCAAGAACCAGGCGCCAGGACTTAAACCGCCCATGTCGAAAACCTTCACCAGTCACCGCATATGGATATTAACGTGGTCACATTTCCATGAAGTCCGGCTAACAAACGGTTCAACTGCCCGTCAACCGAAGGTTATGGCGCAAACTCCAATGCAAACCACTAGCCCGAGTTTTCCGGTCACATGCGGGATTTACTGGCCGTTAACTGACAGTCAAGTTGGCGGATTTTTGGTGAGGCGCTCCAAAAATGGCGGGATTGCCAAACTGTTGGGGTTATCTGGCAATTAGCCAGTTTTATCTGGAGTTTTTCTAGGGCAGACTGGAGAAACTTTAATGAGCCATAACTTTGGCTAGCAAAGTCCTTTTTGGACGATTTTTTTTTTTTTTTTGGATTTTGGGTCTCTTCGACCTTCTGAAGCCATTGGCACAGGTTTCACAACCATCTGAGGTCATTTGCAGGTGTTTTTGCTTCGTTGAAGTTCCAGGAGCCACCAGGGCCAAATCAGTTTAGGCGCTGCATTGGGAATTGTGCAGCCATTGAATGTGAAACAAAGGTCATTCCTGAAGGTTTTCAGCATTATGAATCCATTTCTACAGCTCATTTTGATTGTTGATGCATTCTTCTCACGTTTTAGCTTCAGGGAAGCTTTCAGGGCCACTAGGGCCATTTCAGTGCTTGAGCTGTTTGGGGCTGTGTTCATCTATTTTTGGTGATTCAAAAGCCTATGTCTGCTATTTTCAACCTTCTGAGTCTAATGGCAGAGGTTTCAGAACCAATTGAGGTCATATTCACCTCAAAATTCTCCATGCAAGTCTAAAGGGCCACCAGGGCCAATTGGGGAAAGTACTCTATGAGGTACAATTTCACTGTTTAGTGCTTAGGAAAGAGCATGTTTAGCTAATTCCTATCTTCTGATTCTGTATTTATAGTCAGATCTATCTTTCAAGAAATTCATATTCTTGTATTAGCCTTTGTAGCCTTTTTAATACAAGAGGACAAGCCTAGTTTGAGAGGCTTGGTCCAACAGATGTAGCCTAGAAGGGGTGAACTGCTTTATCATTTTCTTTATTTGCTGAAGATGATATGCTAAACAAAACCGATATAAAGTGTTAAACAACAAATATACATAACTTGCATACACCCATAATCACCTATTCAGCTGCAGAAAGTTATTTGTCTTATTCCGCAAGACATCAAACTTCAAGTATGTGTATGTCAAAGACTTCTAAGTGTTTACTTCGTTATTTCTTTAGGCAGAGCCTGTAGAGGTCCAGGTAGCCTCTGGAACTCATCCTCTCTTTAGTGGTGACATGTCCGGTGAATGCCCCTACAATCTATCTTTGTATAAGAAATAAGAAGTTTTCACCTTTTTAGAGGTCACTTGGAGTGTATAGCTCACCTTTGAAATTATGGGAAATGGATACTTTGCACCCTTAAAAAAGTACATTCCATTTTCAGATCAAATGGTATCAGAGCACCAGGTTCGCTTAATTGACATCACTAGCCTGATTGTGTAGCTTGAAAGGTGCCTTAAGCAGTGTTGAAAATTCACTGCTTTACTATTCTGCAAATTACTTGTTGTTTGAGTTTGGAAACGATTGGGGCTAGCCACTGAATAGCTAAGTCTTGGAGAAGACAAAAAGGAATAGAAGATATTTTCCTTACCCCAAGGACGTCAAGACAATCCGTGAAGCACAAGAAGTTTGATGCAAAACAGGTTGTTTGAATAAGAGTTTGACTCTGCAATCATTTGATTCAAGAATTTGTTAATAGATTCTGAATTTTGCTGAAGCTCTTTTGTTCATTTTTATAATGACAACTTCCATAAGTGAGTTCTCAAAATCATCCTCCTTCACAAGATTCTTTGATGAAGGCTTGAAGCAATAATTTTTCATCATGATGAATATGGTGAGAGAAATGTATGAGGATGAAAGAAAGAGCTGTAGACTTCAAGAGCAGTTGAATTCCATGAGGGGAGAGAAACAGTTGCTTTCTGAACAATTGCAGGAAATGGAAGGCCGACTTCATATTGCAAATATGAATTTGGAAAGGATGCATGAGTTGGAGATGCAACTCTTTGTTGCCAAAGAAGCCTTAGCCAAGTATCAGCTTGAAGAAGAGGTAAACAATTCTAGTTTGTCTTCAAATTCTTATAAGAATGCTTATGTTGGTTCTTTTGAGAAACATACCAGAGGCATAGGGTCCAAGTTGATGTCCAAATTGGGATATGAAGGAAAAGGATTGGGCAAACATGCACAGGGTATAGTTGAGCCAATAATGGTTGAGGTAAGGCCTAAGAATTTGGGTTTTGGTTATGGACAATCTTATGGAGAAAGTTCCAAAGCAGCCATGAAGGCAAGTGAAACGGTTCCTAGAAGGAGTTTCATTTCAAGTTCCCTACCTCAAGTTCATAAAGATTGTATTCTTGGGGAATGCAATAGTTTGAAACATACCTTGCAAGAAGAAGGTGTGCATAAGTATGCACTTGAACAAGAGAATTGTGAAAGCTCTAAAACCATTGAAGGGATTGATGGTGTTCCAAAAGGAGCTTCTTCTTCATTTGATTCACCTCCTCATGAAGGTAATGAAGGTGAAAGAGAAAGGTATAAATCTGATTTAAATCATATTTCCTTTGATCATGTAAAGCATGGTAGATTTCCACACAAGCATTGGAAAAGAATTGCATGTTCTTTTTGTGGTTTGGTTAACCATAGTGTTTCTAGATGTTGGAAAAGAATGGCAACATACAGGAAACTTTTGAAGGAAAGGAGGCAAGAAGCCAAAGTTCCATTGAACAATGCAAATCATGCTGTCAAGAAGATGAACATGTGTTGCACTTATTGCCATAAGCGTGGACATATTACTGAAAGGTGTTGGACTCTGAATCCAACAATGCTTCCACGAAAGTTGAAGAATTTGGAGAAAGAGTATGGCAAGAATGGGAAGGAAGTTTCCATCATTGATATGTGTCAGGATGATACACATGTTGATATCGATGTGCAGTTAAAGGAAGCGCCTTTGAAATGGATTGGTAAGAAATGGTTAGAATTCTT